>CAUYTI010099569.1:0-11815 GCA_963575145.1 Galago senegalensis | reverse complement strand
CCACAACGCCTGGCCATTTTTTGGTTGCAGCCATCATTGTTGTTTGGCGGGTCCGGGCTGGGGATTCGAACCCGCCACCTTAGGTGTATGTGGCTGGCACCTTAGCCGCTTGAGCCACAGGCACCGAGCCAACTTCAAATTTAATGTACTTTACTACTTCATGATGTCTTGGCAATATGTTATAAAATTCTAAGTGAAAATACTGTAAAGAATTATGATAAAAAAAATTAACATAAATTTAGATTATTTTAGCCCAATACTAAGTCTTGTGGTATTTCACAAATATATTCTAATTTTAATTTGATCACAGGTACTAATAGAAGTTTCTACCATGAGGATCTGCCAAATATTCTTTGACTTTTTGCTAAATATAAATGATAGAGTCATTTTCAATTTAAACTTACTCTATTTCACCAACAATAACCTATACCCAAGCCCAGCTAGCTTTATTGAACTCTGACCTCTACAACTTAAAGATAAATTTATAGTAGGATTATGCTTCCCTCTCTTTGTTGTACCCCACAGCCCCCTTTCATTCTCATTGAATGAATGAATAATTTGGGATGAAGGGAAAAACAGAAAAATGCTCTTCTACCCATTTTCATTCCCAGCACAGGCTAATATCAAAAACAAATTATATCCTTGAATATCCCTAAATTCCAGAAATAGATCATCAAAGGGGTATATATATATAAGAAAAACTCTAAACTTGCATTTTGTTATAATTAATTTGATCATTACCAATGATATATAATTTGGACCTTAGTGAAACCTATTAGGTATACTTCTCATTACCTATAGGAATTTCATGTCTATAAGCAAAAAAAAAAAAAAAAAAATCACAAGTATTTTCAGAACAGAATTATGATTGATAAATTATTTTTGATATAAACATACAAGAGAATAGCTTGAAGTCTAGCTAAGATTATAGTTTTGAAGTCTTTTTAACTTTTGATGATGGCAAAATTCTTATGATATTATGTTAAATAATAATAAAACTAATATTCATAGAGTGTTATCAGCTACCCATTCTTCTAATAGCATTACATATTAACTAAGTGATTCCTCCCAACCAATCTACAAGGTAAACATACTATTATTACATATTTTTGCATAGAAAGAAAATACTCTATGGAAATATAATTAATTATATGGGAAATTTTTTAATTTCTTCATTATATTTGTCTTTCTTTTCTATTTATATAATGTTATTTTTTATGTTTATAACCAAGATAGAACAAGAAATAGTATTGAAAAGTATATGAAGAAAAGAAGTTTGTGTTTTGAACACATGCCTTGGTTAACTGAACCAAGTTAAATCTTAATTAAGTAATGATCTTCAAAATGTACACTATAGTCACAAGTACTCTGTACTATTTGAAGAGAAGACCATCTCAATGGTATAGCCTATGTTTAGAGATAAATGGGACCTTGGAGATCATCTAACACAGTGGTTCTCAAGGTGTAGTCCCCAGACCAGCATCATCAACATCACTTGGGAAATGTAAACTGTGGAGTCCCACTCAGATCACTAAATCAAAAATTCTGGGTGTCTGTCTCATCAACCTGTATTTTAATAAGCCCTTCACATTATTCTGATGCACATAGCTGCACATCAGAATCACCTCAACATTTTTAAGACTTTCAATGCCTAGATTGTACCAACAGAGATCTCAAGTTAAGTGGCTTTCAGTTAGTCCATCAATATTTTTAACTACTCCTCATGTGATTTAACCAGAAGTACTGATTTAGTCCTTTCCTACTCAAAGTGTGGTTTTTGGACCCACAGCATTGACATCCACTGGGAGCTTTTTAAGAATGTAGACTCTGGTGCCCCATGCCAGCCCTACTGCATCAGAATCTACATTTTAACAAGATCCCTGAGGGATTCATGTTGCATATTAAACTTTGAGAAACATCGACCATTCCCATCATTTTACACAGGAGAAAAACCAAGGCCAAAAGAGTTAATATCCAGATCTCACTGCTGTGAAAGGGGAGATGGGGGGTGATGGGGATGGGGCACAAAAGTAAAATTGAATTCAAACCCAAGATGCTCAAAACTTAGACTGCTCTTTCTGTTGTATCTTGCAGTAAAGCTTTGGATTTGATGGATCTTTCTTTTTCTCCCCTTTCCTCCACCTCCAAATGGTTTTCACCCCATAAAGTATCTAAAGCTTGGTAATGCAAAAACACCATGTTATTCCCTAAGGAAATTTAGTGTTGGCAGAGGGAGGCTTAGAAATTAAGTGCCTGAAAGCCAGTAACTGGCCCCAGAGATCTCCAAGACTTCTGTCCAGTCCAAGATTCCATGACATCTGGACCACAGCCTTGAACAGAAACCAGAATGCCGGTATCCAATGCAGTGAGAATTTATTTCACAGTTATCAAAGCAAACCAAAGGTTATCAGTGGGTAGGACATTTAAAGATTAAGTACAGCTGATTGCACTCAACTCTTATGCAGGTAGCTTAACTTCAGTGGTTCTGGTCTCTCTCTGAAGGGAAAATGGAGGTGTTTATGATCCTGTAGCATAATGGGTTCCAGGTGATCCATGCTAGGCGTCTGAGTTAGGCCCTCTCTTCTTTGATTTACATGGCAGGATCCAGGCCATCCCTAAATTGAAAAGATATAGTAATGAGCAAATGCAGAGAGAGAAAAGAGGAAAAAAATAGCTGAGGGAAAACCTGGAGTGCTTTTCCAAGTCCAAAGTGAGCTATGGCTGCCCTCTCTGCCTTAGAAGGCATGATCATAAATTACTAGCTAATGTTTAGCACTGGGGCTCTGGCCCATGATCTATTACAGAGGACAAGATGCCTCCAAGCAGAAAACACTGTAATTGGGGAGCAATAACATCTGTGTCAGTCATGGGACTGCAATTAAAGTGAGCTGAAAAGTTACAGGCTGTGCTGCAGATGCATAGTAATAATATGCACATTTTTTTTAGCTAAAAAGATATGTCATCAAGATATGAGCCTCTTTAAATTCTTTGGTGTCATGATAGCCTGAGGAGTATCAGTAGGATCCCCAGATTTCTGTCCTAACATTAGCACTAAGTTAGCCAACACCTCAAGGGAACTACAGTTTATAAAGCAAAGAAGTCTGAGGAACTTGGAATATGGGCTTGGTTTTCTGCAGCACAGATTCTAGGTCATTGCAATGCTCTGCCAGATTAAGCAGGTCACCTAATCTCTCTGAGCCTCCTAATCCAGCAAGGTCAAAGAATTCATACAGGACAGATCCCAGGTCTTTTGGCAATAAATCCTGTCATCTTCCCCCTACAGCTCTATTCCTTATGATACAGATATTTAAGCAATTATAATACAAGTAGATGCTCAGTTATTCAGGGTCTGAAATGTGTGCAAGGGACTTTTGTTTCTCAATAGATCAAAATGAAAGAGAACTGCTTTCTTATAACTTTCCATTTTAAAAATACTCTGGGAGCATGACAATAGCTAGAAATCCAACTCATCAATAAGTGTTCAGGGAGAAACTGGCAGTGAGTTGTAGAGAGCAGGCTGTGAGACAGCAGAACCCTCACAGCCTGGGGAACATTCAGAGAATGAACCCCCAACTGCTTCTCCTCCATTTTTAAAACAGCCATTTTCCTTTCTTCATGCTCCCTCTACCAGAAGTCACATAGCTCTTTCTCTGTCTAGTTAACTATGCAGAGATCCTTGAGATTGCTCCCTTCTTTCTCCTTGTCATATGCTAACAAAGTTAAGTAGCAACCACAAATCACATAGTTCTTCCTTTGTTTTGTCAACTCTGCTGAGATCCTTGTGATCTTGCCCTTCTTACTTCTTGCCATATGTTAATGAAGTTGAACAGAAACCATTAACAAGATGGTTTGTCTTTGTTAAAGTCATTTACATTTTCCTATTGTACTGTAAGACCAAAACTATGTCTTTTGTTTATGCTACTTCCCCATTTTGTCTATGTTACTTCCCCCTGGCCAACCCTGTAAAGATACTATAAAATAAAGCTGATTTTGTACTTTGGGGCCGGCTTTAGCCATCAGCTCAGTCAGTCCTCCTGGTTCCATCCTTTGTTTCTGTTTCTTCTCTTATGCTGTATTTTCCTCATTCCCCACCAATTCCACTCTGGTTTGCTCCCCTTCACCACACTGGTTCGCAACAGTTGGGGTAGTCTAGAGCAGTGTTTTCAACCTTTTTTAGCTCCCAGCACACTTGAAACTATAGTTAAGCTTCCATGGCACACTTAAAATATATTGAAAAAAAAAAAAAAAAAATACAAAAAAAGAATATACTTACTGTGCTTTGAACATCTTTCAAAAATAATTTAATTAATGGTCTTTAAAACTTTCATAGCACATAAGATCCTCTCATGGCACCCCAGAGTGACTGGTTAAAAATCACTGGTGTAGAGAGATCTAAATTGAGTTTAAAATGTTTTCCTCAATGGCCAGCTTCTATGGTCCCTTTCAACCATGATAATTGATGAGTCTTCACTGCATAGGCCTACAGGGTTATGTCCTGTAGGACAAAGTCCTCTTATGACTTCAAACACCCTCTTTTTTCATAGGGTGTCCAGAACTTTCCCAGTTTTGTGCTAAAGTCTCATATTTTAGAACTGAGTCCCAGGCAAACAGGGATCACCTACTTCTCACTACCATGCTATGTCTTCTTGTTCCATGTCCAAACCAGCACAGTATTCTTTTGCTTTTTAAGACAGAGTCTCACTATGTCACCCTTGGTAGAGTGCCGTGGTGTCACAGCTCACAGCAACCTCAAACTCTTAGGCTTAAGCTATTCTCTTGCCTCAGCCTCCCAAGTAGCTGAGACTACAGGCTCCCGCCACAACACCCAGCCATTTTTTGATTATAGTTGTCATCGTTTTTTGTCATCTTTTTTTAAGCAGACCCAGGCCAGGTTCAAACCCACCAGTCCTTTTGTATGTGACTGGCACCCTGGCCACTGAGCTACAGGCACCAGGCCCAGCACAGTGTTCTTGATCTAGAGCAAACCTGCAGGAGGCTTCCCTCCTTTCCTTCCAACCTGCATGTTCAGGTACTATAAGGGCCAGACCAGCACCATTTTATTGTCTACTACATAAGCTCTGTTAAACCCGCAGGGCCACTCCCTGCTGCCTCCCCCACCCCTGGTTGGACAGCCATTACACCATTGAATTGAGTCAGACAGGCAGACAGCTGCCATAAGGCAGACAGCTGCCATAATAGGCAATAAGTATCAGTTTCCTTGAACAGCTCCCATAATAGGCAATAGGTTTCTACTTCCTTGAAATTCAGGTATTCTCCTTCCTAATTAGGCTATACCACCTCTAGCCCCGGTTAAGAAATCCCCTACCCTTCACCTGTACCAATCCAAATCCTCCTTTACTAGTGAAATCATCAACCACCAATCAGGAGTGTACCCGTACCCCGACCCTACCCTTCTTGCTTTCTGTACCCCATAAAAACCCTCTCCACCCCAGGTTCGGGGCTCGTCCTTGGCTTGCATGCCAGGAGAGTCCAGGCTTCCCGGGGCCTGAATAAAACTCACCTCTTGGTTTTTACATCAGAGTGTGTCTCGGACTGTCTACTGGGGAGTCTCAGAGGAATTTCGGGCATAACAGTACCTGGGCAAGCACCTAGATTTGTTTCTTCAGCTAACCTTTTTGAAGCAACCCCTCAGGTGGACCATCTGCTTGGCTTCACCACTAGACAATAGTTTTGGGGTCTCCCAGCCTCATATTTCTGCTGCCAATTCCAATTGTTTTGTTGCATATTCATTAAGGAGGGTGCTACTGAGTTACCCTGATTCTTATAACCAATGTATGTCATAATCAAAGATCAAACTACCCTGTGGTTCTTACAGAGTCATACTCCTATATCAGGTCTACATCAATTGCCAGAATTTTTTAAAAAGCTGATCGTTTGTAGACATAAGCTTCCTAAGGGCTCAAATATGCCATTGTCATAAACCTATTTGTTTTCTTATTTGCTGACTAGTGCTACCTTTAACCTTATTGGATATCCTTCTCCTGTGATATGTTAAAATGCCTTTGCTTGTTACTAGTTAACAATAAGTTACTACTTAACAACAAATTAACTTTTATTATTTAAAAAACCTTTCAGCATAAATTGGTTTATATCCCAAAAGCTAAGAGAATATGAAGTATTATAGTTTGGAAAGGTCAATTTTGCTTTTTGTTAGATTAAAGCCAGTTTATTTTAAACTATTCCAAGATTTTTATTTGTGTTTCACACTTAGGAAATGCTGATAAAACTGTACAGAATGGATCAATATTTAGCACATAGCCCAAAACCATATACCCAAAATAGCAAATCTGGACTCTCCCAAAATTAGGGACATTCCTAAAATAATCCATAATGCACTTTATTGTTTAATTACTTTTTATTTTACCATATGCAAAAAGAAATTGAAGTGTATTCCAGAAAAATGGACAACATTCTCAGCATCTAACACCTGGTAGTGAGAAGTATAGTGGTTAAAGGTAAGACTCTAAGATGTCCCCAGTTACGAAAATGTTAAAAATAACATAAGATTCTTATCTCTGCATTCATCCACCTGACAAAAACACTGGAACAAATTTCCACCTGTAGCAGAAATTTCTGCTTCTCTACCCTCAATGTATTCTCTCCTTTTAGAGAATATTTAGACAATAAATTTTTTTTAGTATAAGTATGTCCTATGCAATTTGGGGCATACTAATATTGAAAGATCATTTGTTATTTATCTAAAATTCAAGTCTATCTGGATATTCTATATCGTGTCTATTTTATCACATCCCTGAGAATATGGATATGAAGATCGAAGCTCCAGCAGCCACCTGGACGAGAAAATTTATGGTCGAAAGCTACTCACTAACAATGACAGAAAGGACGTGTGGGAATCACAGAAGACTAGAGAGGGACAGATTAACCCCAGGCCACCTTCCTGAGAACTTTTCCATGTGAAATAAATAAAGTTTTCTTTTGTTTGAGCCACTAGGATGTGGATTTTGTTACATGTAGCCAAACTTCTCACTGGCAAACTACCACCTCCATATAGCTCTTTCTCTCCACTCCCTTTCTTGCTTCTTTTCCTCTCCCCAGTGCCCATCATGTGCATTTTAGTTGACTTTATTCATTTATGGGGTTGAATAGGGAGAGTAAATCCTGCACAATAACTTGTTCCCTTCCTACCTTCTCAGAAACAGCTTTGCTGAGGAGAAAAACATAAAAATACAACGTGAGGTCCTCTAGAAAAAAAGTACCTGGGGGGGGTCTCCCAAAGGATCACCAAGCAATGAAGAGATTTCCTTCAAGGGGCCACTATAAACATATCATATTTAGGGAGGTTTGTTGGGGGGAAGGTGTGAAAGTAGGCAGAGACGGGAAGCACCAATAAAATTCTGAAGAGAGGGGGATATATTAGAAAATGTTCAATTCTATTTTATTTCTGATTCTGTGGCACTGTGCATTATATTAATGATTATAATTGTAGCTAATATTTATTGAATACTTAACCAAATATTAGAACTATACAAAGCACTTTATGCATTTTTATACACACATACATTACGTAATTCTCACACTTACCCTGTGAGGTTGACGATCTTGGTAATTCTATGTTACATGTAAGGAAGCCAAGGCTCAGAAAGGAAAGAGAACTTCTAAATCAAAACACATGCAAGATGTACGCAGGAGTTTGAATCCCACTCTTCTGGTGCCAAAGCACAGAACCACTGTTACTAATCTGTATGCTAAAGGTATAATATTTGCTGATTCCATTTTAGCTGATGATTGAAGATTTCAAAAGGCATTCAGGACGCAGTTCAGTTCTTTCTTTCACACACACACAATGCATACACACATCTCTATATACATATACAGAGGATGCAAAAAATGTCTACATATGTTAAGAGAGGGAAAATACTGTATTAAAATTATAATATTCAATATATATGGATAACAAAAGATGAATATAAATCACTTTGAGCACCTCCTGCAATTCAGTAGTCAAATGTGACTTGAGCATTACAATTTGTTTGGCACCTTCTCTATATGACTCCTGAACCGGGGGAGGGAAAACATACAACTTCAGAGGCAAAAGGATCAAGCACATGTTAAATGAATTGGAGTCTTGCTTCCCTCCATCCTGCACTTAAACTCCGCAGATGAAATGATGTTCTGCCTGGATTCAGTTCCCTTCTAAAAATAGCTAAAGCACAATTTTAAAAAAAAGATTATTATCTGGTTGGTTATTACTCTCAGCCCTATTTATTAAGTGGGGAAACTGATGTTCAGAAAGCAGGTTAACTCAGGAAAGTTTTGGACCTGGGGGAAGGGGAAGGTATACCTAGAGAAGAATTAAAGTTTAACCTAAATTGACCCGAGCATCGCACATGTAACTTTCTCTACCAACATGCTCTTACCACATGAATATTTCTAGTTTTAGGTCTCTTAAAACTATAGAATAATCAGTCAAACAAAGACTCACTTTTCTGTAATTTAGCTTTCCTTTTCCTTGAGAATGTCCATAAAATTTGGACGGAACTTAACCTCCTCAGACCCAGAGACACGGTCCATGATGGTATAATATGATGAAGAGCTCCTTCTGAAGATTGCTGAATCACAGGAAACCCACAAACCAAGCAGGAAAAAGGTGCCTTGAACTTTTCCACGTAATTCACCTACTGCAACTGGGGGTGTTAGGTTTTCATGAATAGGGCACCCAAGGAGAATAGTTAATATCAGACTGATCCAGAATTGAGAAAGAATAGCATGGCATCTTGCCCCAGCCATGAATAGATGACATAACAAAGAGAGAGGAAAAAGAAACAAGGAACCCAGGAGTAGCAGGGAGACCAGGGCTCACCAGTCAGGCATCTGGTAAGCACTGAGTGTGGGAAATTTTCCTTGCCTCTGAGACACGTATTGTTGTCCAACAATGGCACAGCGGCTGACGTTGCAAAGTCTCTGTTTCAAAAGAGAAACTAGCAGAGGTGTTCTGCTCCTCCTCTCCCCTTTGGGAAATCCTGGAAAGTGCCAACCGGCTTGCATTATTGTTAGACATAAAATCATAACACACAGCAAGCTCTGTGTTTATAACAGCAGGGATAGGGATTAATAGAATTTTCAGGGCCTTGTTGCAATGTCATGTAGTAAAATATGGTCTAGACTGAGAGTCCAGAGGATAGCAATGGAGTCACAGCTCAGCCCCCTGACTTAACAAGTAACCTCATCTCTCCCATCCTCAATGTCCTCACCTGTAAGACATGAAGGTTCTGTTTCTGGATTAGTGTAGCTCTTCATTCAACAATATTATTGAGCTAGAGTTACATAAATGCACATCTCATGGGTTTCACATTCTAGAAAATTAGGTAGACGAGAAAGAAGTAAACTAATCAATGTCCTCTGGTAAAAAGGGTTATAAAGGAAAAAAATCATGGAAAAAGAAAGAGAACTAAGAGTTAAAATAGCACTCTAAAGTCAGATCATAAGGAAGGCTATTCTGAAGAAGAAGCATTTGAGCAGAACTAGAAGGAGGAGGAACCAACCAAGTAAAGATCTAGGGAAAGGCCCATGTGTGGCCATGAAGTAGGAGCATGTATACTTGTGGTACATCAAGGAAACAGACATGGCTGAAGTAAAGAGAGGAAGAAGAAGGGTGGCTGGAGGTACGTTGGAAAGTTGGAGAGATAAGCAGCAGACAGATTATGTAAGGTTAGATTCAGATTTTAAGTTTAATTATGATTCAAAACCACTGACGGGTGTGTATTGAGCAGTAAGGTGTCTGGAACCTCATTAGAAGATTACTCTGGCTGAGGAAAGTAGAGAAATCATGCATTCATTCCACAAAAATTTAATGAGCATCAATACATAGCTAAGAAGAATATGTTCCAGCTCTATCCATGTAAACACAAATGAGGTAAAGTCTCCATATTTTTTAAGGCTGCATAATATTCCATGGTGTACAAATACCACAATTTATTAATCCATTCATGGGTCGATGGGCACTTGGGCTTCTTCCATGACTTAGCAATTATAAATTGGGCTACAATAAACATTCTGGTGCAAATATCTTTGTAATAAAGTAATTTTTGGTCTTCTGGATATATACCTAGTAGAGGAATTGAAGGATCGAATGGCAGGTCTATATTTAGATCCCTAAGTGATCTCCAAACACCTTTCCAAAAGGAACATATTAGTTTGCTTTCCCACCAGCAGTGCAGAAGTATTCCCTTTTCTCCACATCCATGCCAACATCTATGGTTTTGGGATTTTGTGATGTGGGCCAATCTTACTGGAGTTAGATGATATCTCAAAGTGGTTTTGATTTGCATTTCTCTGATGATTAAGTATCTCAAGAATGGGAGAAAATTATCCAGTGTACTCAGCCCTACTGTAAAACCAATTTATAAGCACCCACACTTCCATATGAAAGCTATAACCAACTATAGCCCAAGATGAAGGGGAAAGAAGAGGGGGAGGGGTTGGAAGGGGGGAGGAGTGGGTGGAGGGAGGGTAATTGGTGGCACCACACCTATAGTGCATTTTACAAGGGTACATGTTAAATCTCCTAAGTGTAGAATATAAATGTCTTAACATAATAACTAAGAAAATGTGGTGAAGGCTATGTTAACCAATTTGATGAAAGTATTTCAAATTGTATATAAAACCAGCACATTGTACCCCATAATTGCATTAATGTACACAGCTATGATATAATAAAAATATAAAAAATAATGAGCACCAATATCCACCAGGCTTTGTTGCAAGTGCACAGGGTACACTAGTAACTAAAATGGGTCTCAATTCTGATAGAGATTACAGCCTAGCGGAAGACCACTTGGAGAGTTACTGCAGTGGTCTGCCGGAAAAATGATGGCGACTTGGAAAACAGCAGTAGCAATGGAAGTAATGAAGACTGGACAGATTCCAGAGTAGTTTTGAAGGCAGAGCAAAAAGAATTTATTGATTAGATTGGATGTAGGGATTAGAAAAGAAATAATAAGGAACAATTCTTAGATTTCAATTTCTCTCTCTCTTTCCTTCCATCTACTTGCCTTTTTTTTTTTTTTTTTTTTTGCAGTTTTTGGCCAGGGTTGGGTTTGAACCTACCTCCTCCAGCACATGGGGCCGGCACCCTACTCCTTTGAGCCACAGGCACCACCCTCCATCTACTGTCTTTTAACCAGCATTATCACTCTCATCATTCTAATTTCTGCTCAGATATCACTTCTTCAGAGAGGTCTCTCCCAATAATCTTTGTTTACAGTGCCAGGTTAACTTAGAACTCTTTTCTTTTACTATTTTTGCACCATTTACTGAAATGAGGAAGATGCCTTGGGGAAGAGGACAGCCTGATTTGAGGCAGGATTTGAGAAATCAAATTAAAGATGTCTATTAGACATCAAAGAGAAGATATTAAATATACTAACTTGACACTTAGCCGGGGTTAGGGGAAAGGTTAGGATGCACACAAAAATCCTGGTTGTCACCTGTCGCGACCTGTCGGGCTCCTGTGGCCCTGGTCTTGGTTAGCGCAGGAAGGAACCAGGCAAGAAGCAGATTAGAAGTACAAGCTTGTGGAAGGCAGGCTAGCCCTTACTTTCTGGGTAGCCCTGAGCAACCTCCGCACCAGCCTTTTATTGAAAGGGAATGATACAGGTGAGGGGAGTTGTTGGAAGCCAAATGGCGCCAGAGGACCACCCATCCCCACCCTCGAAATTATGCTGACCTTTGTCAAGCAAAGAGCTGTTTGTGTAAAAACAGTGTTTTCAAGAAAAGCCACAAAAATATTCCAGGCTCGTCATCAGCACCCCCGGCAGAAGACCCAACTCCCATT
>CAUYTI010099568.1:0-36978 GCA_963575145.1 Galago senegalensis | reverse complement strand
CACCAGCAGTGAGGAAGTGTTCCCTTTTCTCCACATCCATGCCAACATCACTAGTTTTGGTATTTTGTGATGTGGGCTAATCTTACTGGAGTTAGATGATATCTCAAAGTAGTTTTGATTTGCATTTCTCTGATGATTAAGGATAATAAGCATTGTGTCACAGCATGTGTCTGTAGGCTGTGTGCCTGTCTTCTCAGAGAAGTTTCTCTTCAAGTCCCTTGCCCACCCTGAGATGGGATCACTTGTTCTTTTCTTGCTAATACGTTTGAGTACTCTGTGGATTCCAGTTATTAAACTTTTGTTGGAGACATAACCTGCAAATATCTTCTCCCATTCTGAGAGCTGTCTGCTTGCTTTACTTACTGTGTTCTTGGCTGTGCAGAAGCTTTTTAGTTTGATCAGGTCCCAGTAGTGTATTTTTGATGTTGCTTCAATTGCCCAGAGGGTCCTCCTTTTAAAATATTCGCCCAAGGCTGATTTCTTCAAGAGTTAGGAAAGACTACCTTGATACCTGTCAAGACTACTATAGTGGGGGGAGAGAGATCAGGTTCAACTGTGAATATAAATACCAAGTAGAGATTCCCAGCCAGGAACAGGTTGTGGGCTTGGTGAATGGAAAATTACTAAAAGGAGATGTCAAGGGTAGGGAGAATTCTTGGTAAGCTGACCTAATGTGACTCTTGATGAGGGAAGGGGGGTGATCCAGTATCAAGGGGATTCACACTGGACTGACTCAGCAGGATTCTTGTTGAAATTGGGCTATGCAGGCCTGTCAAGGATGGAAGCCAAAGGTCAAAGGCTTAGAGAAGCCAAACAAAGTCTGGTCAAGGAAATAATATTGTCAGCAGTCAGGGAAGTTTCATGGTGTCAGTGGGACTTGAATTAAGCCTTAGAGGTGGGATAGGATAGACACATGCAAAAAGGAGAGGTAAACCTCTTCCATATTCATAGATCCATCGTGGACAAAGACACAAAACCGAGGAGAGCAAAGCACATTTAAAGCGTGGAGAGCAGAAGCAAGGAGAGTGCTAGGACATAAAGAGACAAGCAGACTCCAGAGGGATCTGGATGTGGGGCTGGCTGCAAAATGACACAGGAATTAGATATTGGGTCTTGCTGGACATTAATCAACATTTTTATTACTTATTAAGTTTTGTAAAGTAGAACTCTGAATGATATAAATAAGAACCAGTGAAGCACAAGCTAACATGTCAGCAACGTCCATCCAAAGAAGTTAAATTTACACTTATAACCCTAACCAATGAAGGTCAATTAAATGAGTTTATAAGTCTACTAAATATACCTCATGGTATAAATACAGATCAAAACAGGTTATAGCATTAATATATTTATAAATCAAAAATTAAACACATTGACAGTTAATAAATTTCTAGGACTACAACACAGTAGTTATATATATGAGGTGTGACAATTATGTTCATGAACCTGCCACTGTGCCCTTACGTAGGCAGCAATGTACTAACAACTCAGTAAGGTTTTACAAGCTTGGTATATCATCCTCTCACAACAACATTCCTATTGACATGTGGCATTCATTATTACTGTTGGGTATTTTGTGTGCCATTGTGGGACTGTCGAGCTCAAATGAGAGCAATAAACAAAAATTAATAAATTTCTTGTTAAACTTGATAAGAGTGGGAGTGAAATCAGGGACATGCAAACCCAAGTTTATGGGGACAATGCCATGAAGAAAACCCCAGTGCACAAATGATTAAATGTTTTTCTGAGGGGAGAGTAAGCATCACAGATGAAGAAAGGTCAAGATGGCCAGTAACACAAAGAACCAATGAAAACAAGGCAAAAAGTCATCAAATTGTATGGCAAAACTGTTGACTGACTGTGGGAAGAATAGCATACCAAGTAAACATCAATAGAGAAATAGGAAAACCTTAACTGAAAATCATGGCAAACAATTCACGGCTCCTGTATCACAACACACTAGCTCACACGGCACTGTCTGTGAGGGAGTTTTTAACCAGTAAATAAATAGCTGTATTGGAACACTCTCCCTACTCATCAAACCTAGCCCACAATGACTTTTTCCTTCACTCATCGATAAAGGAAACATTGACAGAACTTCAAACTTTGATGACATTCAGGACATCAAGAATAATATGATGCCAGTAATATGAAGCCACTCCAGAAAAGGAGTTCCAAAATTGCTTTGAAGGGTGGGCTAGGTGTGGGTGTCAGTGCCTAGCTTCGGACTCTGAAGGTGACTATGGGGACATTCATTCAGCAATGAGGTATGTAGCACTCATGCCTTTTGTAGCATGAGTTTGCAAACTTAATTGTCAGACCAATACACACTTATAAAGTATCTAGTGGCAAATCTTCATTGTAATGACAAAACAATCAGAATACACACTGTTAAATGCACCTAAGCTACTTCCAGGGCTTTCCAAGCAACCACATGGGTGTTCATTGCCACTGAACAGGACGCTAGCATCCCTTTTCTACAGAGCCATCTGCTTTGCTAGATTTAGTGCGACAAAGTAAAGCAAACTGACAAGATCTTAAACAAGATGTTACTCAGTAATGTTAAGCCTTTGCTACCAAATCTAGCTTTTCTTAATAAGAAATCTAATTTCTTTTCATGTGAGAAAACACAGGTTAGCCACTTTGAGAAGAATCCATGTTATATTGGCTTTTTCTTGCACTAAATGCCTTTTATTCAGCCTGGCTTCACTACATACTCCACGAGCGCAGGCACAATGGCTCAGATCTCTACTCCCAGCACTTTGGGAGGCCAAGATGTGAGGACTGCTTGAGGCCAGGAGTTATAAACAAACATAGGCAATGCGGCAAGGCCCTGTCTCTACAAAAAAAAAAAAAAAACAAAACAGAAAAATCAGCTGGGATGCTGACATACACTTATAGTCCAAGCTTCTCAGGAGACTGAGGCAGGAGGCTCACGGGAGCCCAGGCCTTTGAAGCTGCAGTGAGTTGCGATAATGACACTGCACTCTAGTCTGGGCAACAAAGTAAGACCCTCCCCCCCCCCAAATAAAAAAACAAGAACTCTGCATGAGTTAATAAATGAAGTCAAGTATCTTACTACAAACTACTTGAGCTTTCCTTGTTCAAAAGTCAGCTTCCTACTATTGAGTGGTGAAACACCATGTAACTGTGAGTTATTGTCCTAATAAACAACCCCTCCACCCCCTAAAAAGTCAGCTTTCTAAATGTCTCTGCTTTGTGCTGGTCCTCTCAGTCACTAACAGAAAGCATTG
This sequence comes from Galago senegalensis, assembly GCA_963575145.1. Classification (NCBI taxonomy): domain Eukaryota; kingdom Metazoa; phylum Chordata; class Mammalia; order Primates; family Galagidae; genus Galago; species Galago senegalensis. Next base: position 33,724 of record CAUYTI010099568.1, on the reverse strand, counting down.
TAATGTGCTTTCACTCCAGCTGAAAATAATTATTAGATGAGTAAATCCCCCAGCTTCAGGGGCAACATATACTCAAAAGTAATTAAATCTTTGCTCAGTTTTCACCCAAATGCGCATTGAATACAACTGCCATGACTCTTCTCCAACTGAAGCAGATGGGAAATCATTAGTAGTCATCCTGAGGAATGCTTCCCGAACAGCACCAAATCCTAGCCCAGAAAATAAATGGGACTTTAACTCATGTAATATGGCACCTTACACTAAGTTTTTTTGTGTGTGAAAGAGTAGCATATCTGCAAATCAGGTGAATTGAATACATATACCTAAATCTTTCTACAGCAAATATCACAAAGGTTTTAATCACTACCACCTGCCTTATTTCTAAGATTTGTTTCTACTCTTGTTCGAAGAGCAAACATAGAAAAAAGAAAATCCCAGAAGGTAGCTATAGAGAAATTACTATCAAAAATCAACACTATAAAAGTAGTGGCCTGGCTCAGTGCCCATAGTTCAGTGGTTAGGGCACCAGCCATATGCACCAGGGTGGGTCGGTTCAAACCCAGTCCGAACCTGCTAAACAAACAAAAGATATCTGGGCATTGTGGCACGTGCCTGTAGTCCCAGCTACTAGGGAGGCTGAAGCAAGAGAATCACTTGAGCCCAAGACTTTGAGGTTGCTATGAGCTATGATGTCATAACACTCCACCGAAGGCGACATAGTGAGACCCTGTCTCAAAAATAAAGAAATTAAATTAAATTAAATTAATGTCCTATGCCCATGCTTATGAATAAGTTTGTCTGTTACAATACATAGAATTAATATTCCCTTTCTCTTTTTCTTTTTTTTTAAATACACAAATTTTCACCATGATCCTTAGAAATCCAGATTGCCAATTAGCCAAATGGGCTCAAAGATTTTGATTTTTTTTTCAAATGATCCTTTGAAAATGAATTTCTTTCTTTTAATTAAATCATCCTTTAAAGATGAAGGCTCAAAGATTTTGAATTTACAAGAGGGAGAACATGATTACTCTTGTGTCAGGAATACATCTAATCGGTGCACCATAAAAGTCACCAATTCTGAGTGACTGCACAGAAAGTATGACTGAGTTATATAGGATATTTGAAAAAAGAGATCTACTCATTTCAGATAGATGGAATGGCTCCAGCTCTGAGGTACAGTAAGAAAGTGACAGATGAGAGGAGAGACATCCAAGTTTTCAGTGCAGCTCTGTTACCCATCAGGTGTGTAAACATAGGCCCCTCATTCAACCTGCCAACTCTGCCTTCTCCATCTTTCAAAGACAGTCTCTGCTACCTCACTGAGCTTTCTTTTTCATATAGACACACAAATATTTGTAATACAAGGAAAAGTTTTTGAAAACAGAAATGTAAATGTAAATATTATGAAGTGCTACTAACACTATCTGTAAGCAGAGCCATGCCAGCCTCGATAACTGCATTTGTAATTGTTAACATCATCTACATAACCACGTTCATTAAAAGAAACAGCCTTCAATAGAGTGGTTCTCTCCAGGTCTTACTAATTAAATAAGTCATCTTTTTAACAGAGGGGTCAATGGTAAGTTAGCTCAGGTCACATCAATTATCACAAAAAATAATTAACAATTTAAGGAAGTTTTCTCAGTTCATGTGAATAATGCACATAAACAATATAAATTCAATTAGATACAAATTAGATACAAATAATATCTAATTAGATAGAAATGTACAAGGAAAGTGACAAAAAAATGAGAATGAAGATCAGAAAAATTTGTCAAGAGTTTTAAAGAACACAACAGGTACAGAGAATCATTTTCTACTCTTAACTCAATTTTGAATCCTTAACTACATTGACACCAAGTGCCAGGGAAATATAATACTTCAGGTGGGGTTCAGGAAGCCTGGGTTTCTGATTTCCTAAGAAACCTATTTGAAGGAATTTTATTTTTTTAGGGCATAGTTCCTAGGTTAGTATTAGTTCCTCTGCTACCTGTGAGAGGGAGTCAAGGGTTGTAAAGGTGCTAGCAACTCAGTAGTTAAGTTTGGTATCCACTCAATGACAGTGAAAGGAAAGATTAGAAGAGAAACAGGTGCCATCAAATCTCAGGCGAAGTCCACAGGAGAAGCAGCAATGGGATGGGAAACCCTGTCCAAGGTGAATCTGATAGGAAGGGAGGGGGAGCAGTGACAGCTCTGACTCATGCAGGCACCTACTATACCAATCCACAAATCATGTGGGTGGCAGAATGGAAGTAAAAAGCCATGATGTCTCTGTTGGAGTTTCCTAGAACAGTGGCAAATATGAATGACAAATGACTAAAGAGAAATTATAACACTGGTACAAAGGAAAATACAAGAATTAGGCCAGAAATTTGCTATGTACCTCTGGAGTTAATAATGAACAGGGTGGGACAGGGCAAGAATAGACTTTAAGAAAGTAGAGTTTGAAATTCATCCCCCAAAAAAATGATAAAAATTAAGAACTCAGCTGTGGAGTTGGACTGACTTGGTCTGAATTCTAGATTTGCCATTTAGCTCTGTGATTGTAGGCAAATGACTTAACCTTCGTGGGTCCCAGATTCTTCATCTATAAAAAGGAGAATATTATCTTGTGTCAAAACTTTTCCATAATTGTTGTAAGAAATAAAGGAAAAAAGGAATAGGTGATGTTCAATGAACACAGATTTTATGTGAGACTAAGTTCTAAACATGAAATGTATTCAATCATATATATTCTTCACAACTTTGTGAAATCAATTCGATTATCAACCCTATTTTTTACAGGTGAGAAAACAGAGCTTAATCCATTGTTCAATAAATCTTATTTTATGACTCTAAATTACTAAGATAAAGGTAATATCAGAAGAGAAGATTGGCAAAAGTAGATGTCATTAAAAAATCACAAGTGGGATCAATGGTAAAAATGGGGTCAAGAAGACAAACCAGCGTGCTACACAGAGTTCAAGGATGTGTTTGAATTTTAAAAGAACATGAATAAAAAGAGGTGACATATTTAAGAAGGATAATTTTCGTATAGGTCTGAATCCTAAGTGAGGTGAAGCTGACAATAAAAGGAGCTATTTCATATCTATTATCCAAATAAGAAAGGGGAAAACCAATTATCTGGGCCACACAGAATAAAGTCCTAAAGCTAGCAAACAGAGAGCTCCTCGAATTTCCTCATCAGGAGGGTGCTTAAAGTTTTCATAATCGTTTTCTCTCTCCCTTTCTACTATCCTCCTGTCATAGTCTATATACATGCTCTATTCTTTCCCATTTAGTTTAAAACTAAAATAACACAAAATACCTCTCTCCTTTTTTCTTGTTTTTTATTCTTCCCTGCCCTCCTCCTCAAAAGGGAGCAGGGGTATCATCCCACATTTTTTCAACTGTCTCTTCAACCCGATGCAATCAGGTATCCACCCTCTCCAGTCACCTTAAACATTAAGAAAACCCTTCATAATTGCAAGAAGTAATGCATTCTTGTGGAGAGTCCTCTCATTCGACTTTCTGAATATCAGACATCGTTGCCCACACTCTCTAAAACGCCCTTGTTTAGCACATGGCTGGTCTCCTCTCTAGGCAACCCCTCTGCTATTCCTTGCTTCACCTTCACCCAAGTCTAAGTATCAGTGTTCTGTTATTTCACCCCTCTATTTCACTCAGAGATGAGACACATCCTATTTTAATTTAATAATTCTCCATGCTTTACTTTGGGCACAGTCCCAGGTGCCCTCAACTCTCCAGAGCTTAGTGCTGAAACTTTCTGGAGAACAAGTAAAAAAAAAAAAACTAATTTTTTTTTTAAAAAGCATCACTCTGTTTAACCTAATACATTGCTTTCTCATTAGGAATTCAGCTTCCTCTGGGATTCCCAACAGGCCTCGTTTGTAGCACTACTTATTGGGTTTCATCATCAGTTTGAGGGTACATCAATTTCCCTCTCTTTTCTCCTAAGAGGTTTGATCAGACATACAGCCAAAGCCTTTGGTTCCTCTTTTGCTTCCCCAGAGGCTTCTTTGTCTGCCAATACCTGTGCTGGCTGCTAAGCTGCTTCAGAATTCTCTCTCCCGCCTCACCCACCAGGCCAATTAGGAATGACTTCCAGCTTATTCTCTGTTGGGTTACAACAGGGCTTTCAACCATTAACCAAAGTGCTTAATGTTTACAATTCAGTTCAGACAATGCTTACAGATCTGTAGGATCTTTGATTTAAACCCCTAAACACAGAGATAGTTAAAAACACAACTACCCTAAAGAGACCATTCTGAACTACAGACAGATTACTTGTTAGATTTTCAAAGAATTTGTTTATGAATGGAAATGTATGTCTATTTCCCTGGAACTGTGGAAGGAAAGGAGAACATCTTTGCTTGGGAATCAGCCATTAAGCAAGAAAAAATGTCTTATGCCTGACATCTTTAATGTAATTTCCTTTCTGTCTGAGACGTTTGAAGCTCAGATATTTTTCTGGATCTAAGCCAGTAAGTTTGTATCATCTTTTCCATTTTCAGATTCTAATGACCATGGTAGATAGCACTCTCCAGCGCTTTATGATGAGTCCACAAATAAAGAACCTGAAGTTGAATTTCTCTAGTGACCCAAGCATAACGATACCTAAGGAAAGGATAAAGGAAGCCCCAGTCCTTTCTCCAAAGCTCTCCCCTTCGATCCTGGATGACCAGGACCCTGCCCCTACTCTTCCCAATGCATTGCACTGCAACAGCGTCTCCAATGCAATCTTGCACCAGGACCCTGCCCCTACTCTTCCCAATGCATTGCATTGCAACAGTGTCTCCAATGCAATCTTGCACTGGATTACTCTATGCAATTTGTAGTCCCAATTTTTCAGATACATGCCATCTCTCCATTATTGCAATTACCCCTAATGGTACAGTGTACTTTGTATGTGTCAGTGCTAAACAGACTGTGAGTGATTTGACTAATGCTCACTAACACTGCAACCTACTAACTGTGAGCTCTAATAGCGTATGATGTCACCCAAGCCCCAGCTTACCTGTTATTCTTCCATCATTTTGGCTATTCTGAATTATCATGAGACTAACATTTATGAGTAGTAAGGGATTAGAGTTAGATCCCTTGAATTTCAGACCAAATAGTTCCTATATCACAAAAACCCAGTCTAGTCTGCATACCTTACTGCCTGTGAACATGTGCTGTATACATAAGGCTCATTAGCCTCCCATGAAACTTCTAAAATTAATTGACAAATACGCAGGAGATAGTCAATGATGGTCCCAAGATGTTCAAAAATGCTCCCCCAGATTCAATGACATTAACACCCCCCAAAACCTCAGTTAAATCCCATAATTAAGTACTTTAACCAAATTTTGGTATTTGGCAAAATGTCTTATCACGTTTCCAGAAAACTAAATAGCAAAAAATAAAATAATACATATAGTAAAATACATATAAATATAAAATGAGTATGGTAAGATAAAAATAAGGTATATTAAAAAGTAAAGCATTATATAAGAAAGACGATCATATAGTTTATCATCCAAATGGGACACTTTGAACTGTAAAAAGAACCACTAATAACAAGTACACGAAGACAACAAACCCAAACCAGAACTGTCCCAGGCAGACCAAGACACAAGCTCTAGTCAAAGCCAAACAGAATCTCCGTCCTTCTCAAGAGTACATCTAAAAGTGGTTTTGATTTGCATTTCTCTGATGATTAAAGATGATGAACATTTTTTCATGTGTCTGTAGGCCAGGCGCCTATCTTCTGAGAAGCTTCTGTTCGAGTCCCTTGCCCACAATGAAATGGGATTACTTGTTCTTTTCTTATTACTAAGTTTGAATTCTCTGTGGATTCTGGTGATCAAACTTTTGTCAGAAATATAACCTGCAAATATCCTCTCCCATTCTGAGGGCTGTCTGCTTGCTTTACTTATTATATTCTTGGCTGTGCAGAAGCTTTTTAGTCTGATCAGATCCCAGTAATGTATTTTTAGTGTTGTTTCAATTGCCCGGGGGGGTCCTCCTCATAGTCTCCCAGGCCAATTTCTTCAAGTATTTCCCCAACACTCTCTCCAAGAATCTTTATAGTTTCATGTCCCAAGTTTAAATCTTTTATCCAGTGAGAGTCAATTTTTATTAATGGTGAAAAGTGTGGGTGCAATTTCAGTCTTCTACAAGTCGCCAGCCAGTTGTCCCAGCACTGTTTGTTAAATAGGGAATCTTCTCCCAATTTATGTTTTTGATGGGCTTATCAAAGATCAAATGCTGGTAAGTGTCTGGGTTCATCTCTTGGTTCTCAATTGTTTCATACATCTGCCTCTCTATTTTTGAGCCAGTACCATGTTGTTTTGATCACTTTGAGATATCATCTAACTCCAATAAGAGTGGCTCACATAACAAAATCCCAAAACTACAGATGTTGGTGTGGATGTGGAGAAAAGGGAACACTTTTGCACTAATGGTGGGAAAGTAAGCTAATATGTCCCTTTTGGAAAGAAATATGGAGAATAGTCAGGGATCTAAAAGTAGACCTGCCATTCAATACTGCAATCCCTCTATTAGGAGTATATCCAAAAGCCCAAAAATCACTTTATAACAAAGATATTTGCACCAGATTGTTCATTGCAGCTCAATTCATAATAGGCAAGTCATGGAAGAAGCCCAAGTGTCCATCCACCCATGAATGGATTTATAAATTGTGGTATATGTATGGAATGTTATGCAGCCTTAAAAAAGATAGAGACTTTACCTCTTTTATGTTTATATGGATGGAGCTGAAACATATCCTACTTAGTAAAGTATCTCAAGAATGGAAGGAAAAGTATCCAACGTACTCAGTACTATTATGAAACCAATTTACAATCACTCACACTTTCATATGAAGAACAGATCACAACTATGGCCCAGGATGAAGGAGGGAGGGGGGATGGGAGGGAAGAGGGAAGGCAGATGGATAAAGGGAGGGTGAGTGGTGGGATCACACCTATGGTGCATATTGCAAGGGTACATGTCAGATCTATTCAGTAGAGAGTATAAACATCTTAACACAATAATTAAGTAAATGAGGGGAGGGATATATTAACTAGTATGATGTAAGCATTCCAAATTGTATATGAAATCAGCACATTGTACCCCACAAATGCATTAATGTATACATGATCTACCTCTTTATGATTTAATTTAAAAAAAAAAAGAGTACATCTAAAATCTAATGAAATTAATCCAAAAAGGAGTCCATGCTCAGAGAAGATATCTGAAAGAACTCTGTCCAAAGATGAGGGCAAAGACTTAATTCAGACTAGAATAAAATCCAATTTCTATAAGAGATTTAAAATATGGCCCCCAAATCCTTTAACACTCCACTGAGAAGTGCAGGCTACGTTGCTAACCTTTAGATGAGGTGTCTTTGAACACTTACAGAGTAGGCCAAAGAGCACTGTGCCTGTTCCAGGCTGGGCCTTCAAATCCTGGCGGCCTCCACTTTCTGTACCTTGGCAGTAATGTTCAGGGTGTCTGATCCTCACTGATTTTTCTGTTTCATCTGGCAATTACTAACAGAGGGGTGTTGAAGTCTCAACTGACAGTGGATTTGTTGGTTTCTCCTTTCAGTTCTGTCAATTTTTACCTCACATATTTTGATATTCTGCTGTTTCCTGTGTAAATATTGAGAGTTGTTGTGCTTTTTTGGAGAACTGACCTCCTTATCATTACGTAATGCCCATCTTTGTCCCCAAAGATCTTCTGCATCAGCAGAACTGCCTGCTTTGTCTGAAATTAATATAGCTACTCTCGCTTTGTTTCAATCAGTGTTCATCAGCATATCTTTCTCTACCCTTTTACTTTTATCTGAGTCCTTTTTGGTAGTCCTTTACCTTGAGGACAGTACTTTAATGCAAGTTCCTTTACCTTGAGGACAGTACTTTAATGCAAGTGCTTTATATTTAAAGGGTCTCTTATAGACAACACATAGTTGGTCTTGGCTTTTTTCTACTCTGATAGAATTTCTGTCTTTTTTCATTTATTTAGACCAATTACATTTTATGTGATTTTGATACAGCTGTATTAACATCATGTTTGTAACTATTTTCTATTCACTCCTTTTTTCTCGGCCCTTTTCTGCCTCCTCCTTCCTTCCTTTCTTTTTTGCATTTCAGTTTGGGAACTTTTTATTGTCTTATCTTCAAGCTCACTGATTCATTCCTCAGTTGAGGCAAGTCTACTAATAGGTACATCAAAGACATTTTTATTACTATTGCAGTGCGTTTGACTTCTAGCAACTTTTTTATACTTTCTTAAAGTTCTCATCTCTTTGTTTACATTATGCATCTGTGTAGAGGACTATCTTCCACGTTGCCCACTTTTTCCTTTAGAGCCCATGACACATCAATTGCAGTTACTAAATTCCCTCTCTGATAATTCCAGCATCTATGTCATCCATGAGTCTGGTTCTGAAGACTGCTTTGTCATTGCAGGATGTATTTTTTCCTTGCCTTTCGGATGCTTTATAATGTTTCATTGAAAGCCAAATACTTATGGATTTATGTTAGTCTACCTAAAAATTGGACTGTGTTTATAGTCTGCTAAATCTACAGCTACCAGAGGCTTCATATAACTCTAGTGTCCTGTTTTTGAGTGCTCTTGACTTTGAGCTTTCTTCAATACTCCTCAGAGAAATCCGGGTCCTGCAGCTCTTCCAGCTGTAATCCACTGCCATTAAAATCACTGGATGCCTGGCAGTCTGGTGACACAATCTGAGCACTTTGTAATCTTCTGGCAAATCTGACTTCTTTTAGAGGGCCTGCATCTTGCAGATGTGATCTTTACAAGTGTTTCTCCAGTGACACAGCATTTTTTCCCTTCTAACCCCCCCCCCCACTTCATCCCTGGCTATAGTATGTCCAACCTATTTCCTTGAAGCCTGGCTGCTATTAACTATGGGTTCTTCCAGTTAGGTGAGACAGGAAGGCTGGACAGAGCTAGAATAGAAGAAATTCCTTTCTCCAAAGATAAGGCTCTGGCAAAGTATTATCCCTGGAGAGTAGGCATGGGTGATAAAGAATGCTCTGGGTATATTCTACACCAATTGCTATTTCCATCTCGTGCCATGAGGGAATCTTTCCAGGATCTTCACTGTGGGAATGTGGTGAAGTTCTTGGAGATAAAGCTCAAGAAAATGTGCAAGCCTCACTAAGACTGCAACCTCCAGTAGTTCTTTTTTTCTTTTTGCAGTTTTTGGCTGGGGCCGGGTTTGAACCCACCACCTCCAGTATATGGGACCGGTGCCCTACTCCTTTGAGCCATAGGCACTGCCCACCCTCAGTAGTTCTTATTCTTGTACATACTCAGTTCCCAGCAATTGATCAAAATCACCAATTAAGTATGCCTACAAGTTCATGGTTCTGGCAGCGTGTACTCCAGATATGCAGATCTGACTATACTCATCTGGACGCACTTGTCTCTCCAAAACAGTGACTTACCCTGTGACTTTAATTCCCTGATAGGTTAAAAAAAACTCACAGATTTTTAGTTTGCCCACATTTTTCTCTTTGTAAGGATGGGAGTGACAAGTTAAAACTCTTTACATACAAGTTGGAACTAAAGCCAGAAGTGTCATTTCCCACGCCTTGCCATGTCCTGTGTTTACTCTGAGAGCCTGGTTACTATGCTCTTAAAAAGCCCATACCATGTGAAGACCAGCACTGATTTACCCCAGCTATGTGAGTCAACCTTGGTGGCAATGGATCCCTCACATTCCAGCCAAGGTGCACAAGATGATCCCCCAGCAGATTCATAACAATTGCTGTTTCTCTAAGTCTGCAGGGGTTCACTTCACAAGCAAAGGAAGAAAAACTGGATGGAACCAGACTCTACGAAGCCAAAGATGGGGAGATGAGCCAAGAAAGAAGTTCAGCAAGCTATAACTCCAAGGAAGAGCATTCAAGAAAACAAATTACAGGTACTAAGTCTATTGACTAGAGGATGGGAGACCCCTCCTCCAAGCAGGAGGCCTGCTGCAGGCTACCTTCAAACCAGCAGGGAACAAAAGACCTCTCATTTTACCTCGCTAAAGAGAGCCACTAAACTCCAGGTCTTTTTCTCTAGGGAGGTCCCACTTATGAACCTAGACACCACCCCACCAGGCATAAAATTGAACAGATAATTTTCCCCACAAGTCCAAACTCCCAGTCCATCCTTTCCCCCTAGCATGGCGGTCTGAAGCTCTGCCCCCTGCAGAGCACAGAGTGTTTGGTTTTGTCCTGAGAGACCAGGGCATAGTGTGGACCACCAATCATCAGGACGAAATCTGTGACTAACAGGGAAGAAAGAGGGTGTGGGAAGAAAGGGACACTTGATGGGAAGAAGAGCAGTCCCCTGGTTATGGCTATGCCCAGCCAGTGGTAGTGTTGACCCTTGGTTTAGGCTGTGTCTGGTGGAATGGGGTGCAGAACCCCCAGCACTGATAGCACCCACAGCAGGAGAGTGGTTGCCCCGTGTGGACTGAGTTTGGCAGACAAGGCTGATTCCTACTGGGCCTGCAAGCAGAGATTTAATAGGCATGGACTGTGACCTGAGAGCAAGGGCCTGGTCTCCTGATTCCAACAGAACCCTGGAGCCGTGGCTTACTGGGTGTGAACCAAGCCCTGAGGGCTATGGTGTACTCTACTGCCTCCAGTGGGGCTGGTGAGCAGAGGCTCACCAGGTGAGGACTGAGACCTGCGGGCAGAGTGTGGTGCCCTGACTTTAACAGAGCTTGCAAACAGAGGCTTGCCAGGCAGTGGACTGAGCCTAGCAGGCAGGGTGTGGTCCCCTGACTCCAGCTGGTCTGGCAAGCAGAGGCTAGCTGTGTGTGGACTGAGACGAGAGGGCAGGCCCAGTGCCCTGACTCCCACAGAGCCTGGAAACAGAGGTTTGCCAGGCAGTGGACTAAGACTGGCAAGGGAGGGCATGGTCCCGACTCCAACTGGTTTGACAGGCACTACTCCAGACTCTACTCCAAGGGTTAGCTGTGTGTGGACTGAGACCGGTGGGCAGGGGCGTTACCCCTGGCTCCAGCTGGGCCTGTGAGCAGAGAAGCGGACAATAGTGTGGACTGAGTCTGGCAGGTGGGAGTGTGGATACCTGGCTCCAATTGTGCTTTGAATCCCTTTGTTTTGAATTGTCCTTGAATCCCCCTCTGTTGGACAGGGTTTGCACTGCCAGAGACAATTTGGTTGGAACCCATGTCTGGGGATGTCTACTCTGGGACATTCTGAGATTGACCTTTAAAGTTCTGTAGTGGGAAAAAACTGAAGGGTGGGGGCTGGGTGTTGCAGCTGTTTGTATCTCTTCTCAGTCGAGATTTAAATCTAATAGGGTGGTTTCTTAGGATAGGGTAGAGGTTGGCTGATATTAAACCAGAGCTAGCCTGCACTATCTCACCAAGTAGGTTCTCAGAGTCTCCAGCCAAAACTCTGAAAGGGGCCTTTTTAAGGTTGTAGGAGATAAGCCACAATTACAAAGCCTGGGGCTTTGGTAAGGGGCTATCTCTACTACCTAGGAACCCCAATTCAATCACCCTATCAGTTCTAATAACCACACAGTAGAAGATAAACATGGTGGAGACTCAACAGAAGAACTCTGGCAACATGAATAACCAGAGTAGATCAACCCCCCTACCCCAAGAAATGCAAAGGAGATACAACTGAAGATGCCATGCATAGACAAATAGCAGCAATGTCAGAAGCTGAATTCAGAATATGGATTGCAAATAAGATAAACAGAATGGAAGAAAAGATGGAAACTGAATTCCAAAGAGTAGTTCTAAAGTTGTCTCAAGTCACCCAAGATATGGACATAATGGGAAAAGAGATAGCAGAGCTCAAGGAAATGAAAAAGTTAGTTGAGGAGCTCCAAAATACAGTGGAATCCCTCACTAAGAGTTGACCAGGCAGAAGAAAGGATCTCTGAAATTGAGGATAAAGCTTTTGAACATTCCTAAATACTCAACAAGGTAGGCAAATGGAGATCAAAAACTGATCATTCCCTGAGAGTTGTGGGATCACTCCAAAAGATCAAACATTTGTCTTATAGGAATTTCTGAAGGAGAAGAGGATGATCCTAAAGGTACAGATGCTCTACACTAAGAGATTTTGGAGGAGAACTTCCCAAACATTGCAAGAGATTCAAAACTTCAGAGAGCAGTTTCAGAACCTCAGCAAGACTCAATCCAAATAAAGCATCTTCTAGACACACTGTGATTAACTTTGCCAAAGAGAAGATGAAGGAGAAAATTCTGAAAGCAGCCAGACGTAAGAAAAGCATCACCTGCAAAGGGAGAAATATCAGAATAACTGCAGATCTCTCAGCTGAAACATTTCAAGCCAGAAGAAGAGGGTCATCAACCTTCAATCTCTGAAACAAAACAACTTCCAGCCTAGGATCCTCTATCCAGCTAAACTGAGTTTCATTTGCGATGGAAAAATCAAATACTTTAATGACATAGACATGTTGAAGAATTTTGCCATAACTAAACCAGCTATCCTGTATATTCTCAGACCCATCCTCCACAACGACCAGCGCAATGTTCTACACCCCCAAAGTAAACTCATCCAGAAATTTTTTGAACAAAACCCAACTTCCACAGTGGTGAAAGGATTTAAAATGTCCACGGGACATCTGAAAATCATGACACCCAAAACACAAACAGGCTTATCAATTCTCTTAATTAATGTGAATGGTTTAAATTGTCCTCTAAAGAGGCACAGGCTGGCTGGCTGGATACATAAACTCAGACTGGACATCTGCTGTATATAAGAATCTCACCTTACCTTAAAGGATAAAGATAGACTCAGGGTGAAGGAATGGACTTATATAATACAGGCAAATGGAAACCAGAAAAGGCAGGGGTTGCAATTTTAGTAGCAAATACAATTGGCTTTAGACCAACAGAGATAAAGAAAGATAAGGAGGGTCACTACATATTTGTCAAGGAAAACACCCAACATGAAGAGATTTCAATAATGAACATTTATGCACCCTACCAGAATGCTCCTCAATTCATACAACAGACTCTTATGGATATGAAAAACTTGATATCTTCCTGAACTGTAATAGTTAGAGATTTTAATATGCCTTTCACAGTTTTGGATAGATCCTCCAAGAAGAGACTAAACAAATAAATATTAGACTTAAACCTGATAGTAGAACAAATGGACTTTACAGACCTCTACAGAACATTTCACCCTAATAAAACCGAATGTACATTCTTCTCATCAGCCCCCAGGTCATCCTCCAGAACAGACCATATCTTAGGACACAAGTCTAACCTCAGCAAATTTAAAAATATGGAAATTGTTCCTTGTATCTTCTCAGACAACCATGGAACTCAATAGCAATGGGAATCTCCATACTCAAAGTCATGGAAACTAAATAATCTTAGGCTGGCTGATAGCCAGGTCAAAGACAAGATTAAGAAGGAAATCACCAAATTTTTGGAACTAAATGAAAACAAAGACACAAATTATCAAAACCTGTGGGATACTGCAAAGGCAGTCCTAAGGGGGAAATTTATAGCATTAGAAGCCTTCATCAAGAAAAGAGAAACAGAGGAGGCCAACAACTTAATGGATCACTCAGGCAACTGGAAAAGGAAGAATATTCCAACCCCAAACACAGTAGAAGAAAAGAAATAACCAAAATTAGGGCAGAATTAAATGAAATTAAAAAAAAGAATCATTCAGAATATGAATGAAACAAAAAGTTGCTTTTACGAAAAGATTAATAAAATTGATCAACCTTTGGCCAACCTCACCAGAAACAGAAAAGTAAACTCTTTAATACCATCTATCAGAAATGATAAAGGAGAAATAACAACAGACACCTCAGAAATTTAAAAAATCCTCAAGGATTACTATAAAAATCTCTATTCCCAGAAATATGAAAATCTGAAGGAAACGGACCAATACCCGGAAGCACTCCAACTTCCTAGACTCAACCAGAAAGAATTAGAGAAATTTTGATTAAAGCAATATCAATCACTGAAAGCATCAGCAATATGAAATCTCCTAAAAAAAAAAAAAAAAAAGTCCAGGACCAAATGGCTTCACATCTGAATTCTATCAAACCTTTCAAGAGGAACTAGTACCTATATTATACAACATTTTCCCGAGCATAGAAAAGAAGGAATACTTCCCAACACTTCTATGAAACAAATATCACCCTGATCCCCAAACCAGGAAAGGATCCAACAAAGAAAGAAAATTATAGAATAATATCATTAATGAATATTGATACAAAAATATTCAATAAGATCTTAGCAAACAGAATTTAACAGCACATCAAAAAAATTATATACCATGATCAAGTTGGTTTTATTCCAGGGATACAGGATTGGTTCAACATTTGCAAATCTATAAATATAATACATGACATAAAATAAAGACCATATGATTCTCTCAATTGACATAGAAAAAGCTTTTGATAATATCCAGCATTCTTTCATGATCAGAACACTTAAGAAAACAGGCATAGAAGGGACATTTCTTAAACTGATAGAGGCCATCTACAACAAACTCACCCAGTATCATATTGAACAGTGTAAAACTGAAAATATTTCCACTCAGATCAGGAACAAGGGAAGGATGCACACTGTCTCCACTGCTATTCAACGTAGTATTGGAAGTCTCAGCCACTGCAATCAGGCTAGAGAAGGTGATCAAGCGTATTTGAATAGGGTCAGAGAAGATCAAATTCTTACTCTTCACTGATGCTATGATCCTATACCTGAAAAATCCCAGGGACTCAACTTCAAAACTCTTAGAAGTGATCAAAGAATTCATCAGCATCTCAGGATACAAAATCAATGCTTGAATCAGTAGCTTTTATATATGCCAATAATAGTCAAGCTGAAAATATAGTCAAGGACTCTATTCCTTTTATAGTAGTGCCAAAGATGATGAAATATCTGGGAATTTACCTAACAAAGGACATGAAAGATCTCTATAAGGAGAACTATGAAACTCTGTGAAAAGAAATAGCTGAAGATGTTAACAAATGGAAAAACATGCCATGGGTATGGGAAGAATCAACATTGTTAAAATGTCCATACTACCCAAAGCAATCTACAGATTTAATGCAGTCCCTATTAAAGCACCATTGTCATGCTTCAAAAAAAACTTGAAAAAAATCTTCGACAAGTCTATCAAAAATATTCAGTGGGGGAAAGACTCCCTATTTAACAAATGGTGCTGGGGGAACTGGCTAGAGACCTGTAGAAGACTCAAACTGGACCCCTACATTTCACCATTAACAAAAATGGATTCTCACTGCATAAAAGATTTAAACTTAAGACATGAAACTAAAAATACTAGAAAGAATGCAGGAAAACACTTGAAGAAATCGGCCTGGGAGAATATTTTATGAGGAGGAACCCCACCCCCACCCCGGGCAATTGAAGCAACACCAAAAATACATTACTGGGATCTGATCATACTAAAAAGCTTTTGCACAGCCAAAAGCAGAGTAAGTAAAGCAAACAGACAACCTTCAGAACGGGAGAAGATTTTTGCACTTTACACTTCTGACAAAGGTCTGATAACTAGAACCTATAGAGAACTCAAACCATCAATAAGAAAAGAAGAAATGACCCCATTTCTATGTGGGCAAGAGACTTGAACAGAAACTTCTCTGATGAAGATAGGCCCATGGCCTACAAACATATAAAAAAATGCTCATCATCCTTAATCACCAGAGGAATGCAAATCAAAACCACTTTGAGACATCATCTAACTCCAGTAAGATTAGCAAAATCCCAAAACTCCAGATGTTGGAGTGGATGCAGAGAAAAGGGAACACGTCTACACTGCTGGTGGGAATGCAAGCTAATAAAGCCTTTTTGGAAAGAAGTTTGGAGAATGCTCAAGGAACTAAAAGTAGGTCTACCGTTTGATCCTGCAATTCCTCTACTAGATATATACCCAGATGATCAAAAATTAATTTTACAACAAAGACAGTTGCACCAGAATGTTTACTGCAGCCCAATTCATAATTGCCAAGACATGGAAACAGCCCAAGTGCCCATCGACCCATGAATGGATTAACAAATTGTGGTATATGTATACCATGGAATACTATGCAGCCATAAAAAAGAAGGAGACTTCACATCTTTTATGTTTACCTGGATGAAGCGGGAACATATTCTTCTTAGTAAAGTATCCCAAGAATGGGGAAAAAAGTATCCAATGTACTCAATACTACTATGAAATCAATACATTACCACCTACACAATCATACAAATGGCAAAACATAACTATAGTCCATAAAGTAGAAGGGAAGAGGAGAGAGAGGGATGAGGAGAGAGGATATGGGAGAAGGGAGGGTATTTGGGGGGACCTACCTAATGTGCATGATATAATGGTACATTTCAAAACTATTAAGAAATGAGTATAATTGTGATGAATGTGTTACTTGGTCCAATGTAAACATTTCATATTGTATATCAAAGCAGTACCCTGAACCCCATAAATGCATCAATGTACAAAGTTATGATTTAATAAAATATAATTATTAAAAAATATATATACATCTCCTGGTGAGCACAATCGCCCCTAGTTGAGAACCGCTAGTTTAGACCAGAAATATGCTACTTCACTAGCATCCTGGTGTAAACACAAAGATGGCAAGACAATAATAATGAATCAGTTTGGGAATGTGGGTATGCTTTAAACAGAAGCCAATCTTATTATCATATCCTGTCTCTAGTCCTGCTCAAAAACCACTTAAACTGAACTCTGTGGGAGAGATCCCAAAGGTCCTGACATTATCAGTTTCAATCAGTTCAATAACTGGAAATTTCCACACTCTTTTAAAAAATTCCTCCAATATCCAAAAAATAACTCCCTTCTCACCAGTTAGGCATAGCTGATATAGGACCACAATTTTGAAGACAGAAAATATGACTGTTGAGATAATCAAATAGTCAAAAAAACTCAATGATAAAAATGTCTAACAGAGGCCAATCCATTTAAACACTGTCTAATAGGAAAGTTATTGCAGTACAGTTTAGTCTAATAATTAAAATCATGCTTCTCACTTAAACAATCCCCTCATTGTCACTTTTGTCAAAAAGATTAGGCATTGTTTATTTATCTGCAGCACACTAAATGAAACCAGCTGTACCAATGAACCAGCCCCTAATGCCTGCATTCTTCGGAAGGCAGAAGCCAGGGCTGAATCTGCAATTCGAGTGTGCTGTGAGGGTTTTAAAAAAATAAAATTAGCAAGATGTTGGTGGGTGGGCTATTATCCTCCTTGGACTAGGTAAGGAAAAGAACACTGCTTTTTCAACTTGCACCTATTCACAAGGAATGCATCTAAAAATCTCACACCACGAACTCCATGTACTCCATTAGATTTTTAAGAAAGAAATCCAGTTTCTCCTGTTAGACATCATAATGCTCTACTTTTCCAATATTAAATTACAAAACTCACACTAGTTGTATTATACTGCGTTGCTGCTTCATACCCTGTTACTAAATAGTGTGGTTACAGGCTTGATCTTTGAAGTGAGCTGTGATAATAAGCTCTGACCCAAGGATGCAAAGTCTAAAAGAAATCAGAGCAGACCTAATGAGAAATGGAGAAGGGGCCTCGAGAGCACCCTAGGCAGAGCTTGTAAAATGTAATCAGATTTGCTTCTCTTTGGACAAAGTTCCCATTTGTAGGCAGGTAACCTCTCAGGACACTGAAAGCCAGCATGACAGCCCAGGTGTCAACACTTACGATTAAAACGTCAATGAACCAGGAGTCCAGCATTTTCTATCTGAGGATTACGGACTTCTAGAATTCTTCAAACTCCTCCTGATAGTGTTTCAATGGAGTTGACCTCCGGGGCAAGCAGTTAAGAACCAGGGCTTTAATCTCACATATTCTGAAAAGGTGGTTAGCTGCCTCTGCCTTTCTTCTTGCTGCTGCTTGTTTTAATTAACAGCATTTCTTCCCCCTATTTCTCCTGGGGCTTTGAAGAGCTCTTTGAAATGTATTTAGTGTATTTCAGTCTTGGTTTGCTATAGTCTCTCAATTTATGAGGTCACTTAATTCAAGTTCAATTATTCAGCACAAATTGGTACAATGAAATGCTAAAAGAAGATTGGCACTTTCAATCTCATAAATCTCACGTTACATAAAGTGAGTAAATTCTTCCCTTGTTCTTAATGACCTCTGAGATAACGATTTATAGCCCAGCACACAGCAGGCTCCCACAGGAATAAGACTTTGGCATATTCACCTGTACAAAAACTGAAGTAGAGAAATGGCCAGAGATGGAGACAGTCTTCGGGACCACTCAGTGTGAGCAAGGCCAACACGGAAGAAAAGGACCCTTTCCCAGGAGAGCAAAGATTCACAGTTTCTGACCATGCCAAGGCTGGATCCCAAACCGTGGGCAGATTCAGGCATCTGGGGATTCAGGACTGATCCATCAGAAGGTCCCAGCACACTGAAGAGAATTACTACCACATTTCAACTTTAGGGTTTTGGGTGGCAGGTGGTCATAACATTTATTTACAACAGCCATATTCATGAGTGCCCACACATGAGCAAACCACTAATACTTCCAAATTATGTTGCTGAAAGCCAATTACACTTCAAAATTCAAACATAACACTTTGACTTAATCAGAATTTGCACAATAATAAAAATGAATCTGTCTGCTTTTACATCAAGGCCCTCTGGGTTCAACAAATTTAGTGAAGAGCCTGATGACCAAAGGGTGAGAATCTCATTATATTTGCTTGAGGGAGAAGGGGCAAGCCCCCAAAGGGAACTGTGCCCAGGACCCCACAGGATACACAGTGATGGGGAGGCTTGATTTAAAAGCACATGAGGCTGTGGCTTCTGAATGCAGTTACCACTGGGAAGAGCACACTAAAATACTTCAGTCAACATCATCTTCACTTCCTTCCTTTGAAACCCCACACCATTCTATCTGACCTTTCTCACCCCATTCCAGCTTATAAAAAATATACTACATCCTGGCCAGGTGCAATGGCTGTAATCCTAGCACTCTTGGATAAAAAGGGCGTAATTATAAACAATATAATAAACATTCATAATTAATTGAATAAGCTCACAAAACAGTAACAGTCACTTAATATACAAAAGTCCCAGAAACTGAGAAGTAAAAAGATGATTTTAAGCTGATAAATTAAAGACATTTTTGAAAGCCACATATTTTAAGTATGCAAATAATTATACAATATAGGATTCTTTAATCCTATATTAAATGCTACAGGAATTTGGAAGAGAGAACATAATTAGGAAACCAAACCAGAACAGAGATTAGTAGTCAGAAACAGTAATAAATGTTCTCACTCTCCCAAATATCTATATACACACACAGAAAAAGCAGAAAGAAGCTGGAGAATATTGGTTAAAAAGCAGAAACAAAAACTCCCTATTCAAGCATGAGAATTGGTAACTTTAAAGCTTTTTAAAAAATAATAAAGGGTGATGCCTGTGGTTCAGGGGGTAGGGCACCAGTCCTATATACCGAGGGTGGCAGGTTCAAACCCAGCCCTGGACGAACTGCAAAAAAAAAAAATAACCAGGTGTTGTGGCAGGTGCCTGTAGTCCCAGCTACTTGGGAGGCTGAGACAAGAGAATCGCCTAAGCCCAGGAGTTGGAGGTTGCTGTGTGACACCAGGGCACTCTACCAGGGGCGATAAAGTGAGACTCTGTCTCTACTACTACTGCTACTACTACTACTACTACTAATAATAATAATAATAAAACAAATAGAACATATTTATGAGTTTTGTATGTTGATGTGAACAATTCAGCCAGCCATTCTTTAGAAGCCAAGCTCATTACCAAGAGGGCTACCTATATAAGAATCTTAGTCAACTTATTGCCAATGCATGTCTCCCTGTAGGAATGAGGCCCAAGAGAACTCAAAAGTAATTTAAAACCCTTTTATTCCTTCTCGAATTTCTAAACTATAGCTTATAGCAACTATTCCAAAATTAAAGATTACACAAACCTTAATAAAGGGAATATCCTGTGTTTATATTGTTTAAAGAAGAACCAAGAGATAAAAGATGGTTTACACACACCACAGGAAGAAAAAGAACACTGTCATGAATGCAATGCCACATTAGTGAGGTTTGCAATTAGTAAGTGTTATGTCTTGGAAACACACAACCTCCCTAGCCTCAACCAGGAAGATACAGAACTCAACAGACCACCAGGAAGCACCAAAACTGAAGCAGCAATAAAAAAATTTTCCAACAAGAAGTCCTAGAGCAGTTTCAGACCCAAATTTAACCAAACCTACAAAGAAGACCTTGTACCTATCCTGCAGAAAATATTTCATAACACTGAGATAGAAGGAATCTCCCTAACAAATATCACCTTAATACCAAAGTCAAGAAAAAACACAACTAAAAAAGAAAAAGAAAACTACATACTAGAAAAGAAAAAGAAAACACAACTAAAAAATAAAAAGAAAACTTAATACCAAAGTCAAGAAAAAACACAACTAAAAAAGAAAAAGAAAACTACATAATATCCCTTATGAAGATAGGTGTAAAAATCCTCAATAAAATCTCAGCAAATCAAATTGGACTCCACATGAAAAACAAAAATAATTCATCACAACCAAGTGGGCTTCATCCCAGAGATTCAAGGATGGTTCAACATCCACAAATCTATAAATGTAAATAGAAGCACATAAAAAGAAGCAAAAACAAAGACCATACAATCCTTTCAACAGATGCAAAAAAAGAATTTGGCAAAATTCAACACCCTTTTATGAAGAATGGTTAACAAACTAGGCATAGATGGGACTTACCTCAAAATGATAGAGGCCACATACAACAAACATACAGGTAACATAATATGGAACCAGGAAAAACTGAAAACATTCCTACTTAGAACTGGAACCAGACAAGGTTGCTCACTATCTCCACTTCTGTTCAACATAGTACTGGATAGCCAGAGCTATCAGGCAAAAGAAGAAAATCAAGGGCATCCAAATGGGGAAAGAAGAGGTCAAACTATTACTTTTTGCTGACAACTGGATCTTTTACATAGAACACCCAAAAAATTCAACCAAGAGACTTCTCTAATTGATAAATTCAACAAAGTCTCAGGTTACAAAATCAATGTACAAAAATCAGTAACTTTCATAGAACACCGACAATAGTCAACTGAGAATCAAATCAAAGATGCAGTACCTTTGTCAGTAGCAATGAAGAAAATAAAATACCTAGGAATATATTTAACTAAGGAAGTAAAAGACCTCTATAGGGAAAACTGAGGAAAGAAACTGCAGAGGAGTTAATGGATGGAAAAATATATCCTTCTCTTGGATTAGCAGAATCAACATTGTAAAAAGGGCTATATTATCCAAAATGATCTACAGATGCCATGCAATCCCCATTAAATCAATGCCATTTTTTTCAGATCTAGAAAAAATAATTCTATACTTTGTATGAAATAAGAAAAGACCCTGAATAGCCAATGCAACCTTATGTAATAGGAGCGAAGTGAGAGGTATCACCTTACCAGACTTAAAGCTATACTACAAGGCCACAGTAACCAAAACAGCTCGGTATTAGCACAAAAACAGAGACACAGACCTATAGATAAGAACAGAGAACCCAGAGAAACCATCTTTATATTCCCATCTGATTTTTTATAAAGCAGATAAAACATACACTTGGGAAAAAAATCCCCATCCAATAAATGGTACTGGGAAAACTCATAGCCATATATAAAAAACTTAAACAGGATCTACACCTCTCATCATTCACAAAATTATAATTCACAATGGACAACAGACTTAAACCTAAGGCAGGAAACTATAAAAATTCTAGAAAAGAAATGTTGGCAAAGCTCATAGCTATTGAACCAGGGAAAGAATTTATGAAGAAGAACCCAAAAGCAATCATAGCACCAACAAAAATAAACTAATGGGACCTGATCAAATTAATAAGTTTCTGCACAGCCAAGGACACAATCAATAAAGTAAATAGACAACCCACAGAATGGGAGAAATCTCTGCATGCTTTACATCCAATAAAGGGCTGATAACAGAATCTACAAAGAACTCAAGCAAATAAAGTTGGAAAAAAACCAAACAACCCTATTAAAAAGTGGGCAAAAGACATGAACAGAAACTTCTCAAATGAAGATAGTCTAATGGCCTACAAACACATGAAAAAATGCTCAACATCTCAAATCATTAGGGCAATGCAAATCAAAACCATAGTGACATATCACCTAACTCCAGTAAGAATGGCTCTTATCAAAAATTCCCCAAACAAGTCCTGGTATGAATTCACAAAGAAAAAAGCACATATGCACTGATGATGGGACCGCAAATTAATGCAACCTCTATGGAAAGTACTATGAAGATACCTTTGAGAACTAAAAGTAGAACTAACTTTTGATTTACCAATCCTACAAGTGGGTATTTACTTCAAGGAAAAAAAGACATTTTATCATAAAGACACTTACATTTTAATGCCATTATAGCAACACAATTCACAACTGGAATTTGGAAATGATCCAAATGCCCATCACTACTTGAGCGCATTAGTAAAATGTAGTATATGCATACCATGGAGTACTACTCAGCCAATAAAAATAAAAAGGCGATCTAGTATTTTTTGTAACAACCTGAATGAAACTACAAACCATTCCTCTAAACTGAAATATAACAAGAAGGAAAAACAAACACCACCTGTACTCAACACTAAATTGGAATTAGTCGATAACACTTAATGTGCACATATGGAAATAAAACTCAAAAGGAATAAATTATTAAAATTATTATTATTGGGTGACACCTGTGGCTCAGTGAGCAGGGCACCAGCCCCATATCCCGAGAATGGTAGGTTCAAACCCAGCCCTGGCCAAACTGCAACAAAAAAATAGCCAGCATTGTGGCAGGCACCTGTAGTCCCAGCTACTCAGGAGGCTGAGGCAAAAGAATCACCTACGCCCAAGAGCTGGAGGTTGCTGTGAGCTGTGACACCCTAGCACTCAACTGAAGGTGACAAAGTAAGACTCTCTCTCTAAAAAAAAAAAAAAAAAATTATTATTAATCAAATTAAATTTATTAAAAGCAAAAAATTATTAAATCTCATCACTAAAATTAATTTTAAATCATTAAAATTAATGAATTATTCATTGAATTATTAAAATTGAATGATTACAAAATTAAGGAAATGATTTAGCAAGGTCAATATACAAAACAAAGGTGTTATGGATTTTTTTTTGTTCACCCAGAAGATACGCTGAAGTTTTAACCCTTAGCACCTCATAATGGGACCTTATTTTGAAACAACATCTTTACAGAGCTGATCAAGTTAAAATGAAGTCATAGTGTAGGCTCTAACCCAACATGGCTGGTGTCCTAATAAAAGAGGAAACTTGGACACAGAGACAGACACAAAACATTGGGAGAATGCCATGTGAAGATGGAGGCAGAGACTGGGGTGCCACATCTTCAAGCCAGGAAGCCCACAATTGACAGCACACCATTAGAAGCGAGGAGGGAGACAAGGAACAGATTGCCCCCCATATCCCGCAGAAAATCCCATCCTGTCCACACACTGATTTCACACGTCTACTTTTCAGAACCATGAGACAATATACTTCTATTAAGTCACGCAGCTTGTGGTACTTTGTTACAGCAGCCCTAGCAAAGTGACAGAATGAGGTTTACAATGAAATTCAAACTTGACACCTGCAAATCAACACATCTATGTAAAATGCTCACAAACTGAAAATCACAGGGATCTCTACAAATGCCAGGCAGCCTTCCTGGAAAATAATGCTTTGGGGGAAGATTTCAAAGATAATGTGTAGAGATGGCAGCGGGGATGCAGACATTCACAGGAAAGTGGTGAGGAGTACTGAGACAGGGATCCCAACACTCATCTGGCTCTCTAAATTATGTAAGACTTTAGGGACACACCAGACAAACTCAGCTCTAAGTCCTGCTATATGACATGCAGCTGCTATTCTTCAACCTAACCTTGTCACCTTAACGCAGGCAAACCCAGCCAGCCTGTCATCTCTTAAAGCAGGTGAGCAGGCAATGAGGGCTTTCATTTCCACCTGAAGGAAATTAAATACTACGTGTGACCAGCAGACTTGAAAATGCTTAAGAAATGCTAACAAGAATCAAAAGAACTAAAATTTACCTTGTATCTTCTCAAACCACAAGGCATTAAAGTCAGAACTCAAATCCACCAAAAACATTCAATCCCACACAAAGGGATAGAAATTAAACAACCTTATGCTGAAAGACAGTTGGGTGCAGGAGAAGTAAAAGAGGAAATCATTAACTTCTTTCAGCATAACAATGAAGACACAAGCTACCAAACCCAGTGGAATACAGCAAAAGCAGTCCTGAGAAGAATATTATCACTTTAGATGCCTACATCCCCAAAACAGGAAGAGAGCACATCAACAACTCACAAGCCATTCCATGGAAGTGGAAAAAGAAAAACAATCTAAGCCTAAACCCAGCAGAAGAAAAGAAACATCCAAAATTAAATCAGAGATTAATAAAATTGAAAACAAAAGAATGATTCAGAAAATTAATGAAACAAGGAGTTGATTTTTTTGAAAAAAATGAATAAAATAGATCAACCTTTGGCTAGACGAACTAGAAATAGAAAAGTAAAATCTCTAATAACTTCAATCAGAAATGATAAAGGGCAAATAACAACAGAGGCCACAGAGATACAAGAGATTATCTCTTAATACTACAAGAAACACTATGCCCAGAAATTTGACAATGTGAAGGAAATGGATCAATATTTGGAATCAGACCCTCTCAGTAGACTTAGCCAGGAAGAAAGAGATCTCCTGAACAAACAAATTTCAAGTACTGAGATCAAAGAAACAGTAAAAAATCTCCATGGCTCCATACCTATGCGGTAATGGCACTGGCCACATACACCAAGGCTGACAGGTTCAAACCCGGCCCAGGCCTGCCAAACAACAATGACAACAAAAAAAAAAAAAAAAAAAAATAGGCATTGTGGCGGGCACCTGTAGTCCCAGCTACTTGGGAGGCTGAGGCAAGAGAAATGCTTAAGCCCAAGAGTCTGAGGTTGCTGTGGAGCTGTGACGTCATGGCACTCTACCAAGGACAACACAGTGAGACTCCATCTCAAAAAAATCTTCTAACATCCTGGTCTGGATGGCTTCACACCAAAATTCTATCAACCCTCCAAAGAAGGTTTCCCACACTGCAGAAATGATTCCCAAAAACTGAGGAGAAAGGAATCTTCCCCAACACATTCTACAAAGCAAACATCACCCTGATACCAAAACCAGGAAAAGCCCCAACTAAAAAGGAGAACTTCAGACCAGTTTCACTAATGAATATAGACACAAAAATTCTCAACAAAATCCTAGCCAATAGTTTATACCTTATCATCAAAAAAGTCATACATCATGATCAAGTAGGTTTCATCCCAGGAATGCAAGGATTAATACATGCAAGTCTATTAACATTATTCACCTTATCAGCAGAAGCAAAAACAAAGACCATATGATTCTCTCAATAAATGCAGAAAAAGCATTCCATAAAATCCAGCATCCTTTTCTAATTAGAACACTGAAGAGTACAGGCATAGGTGGCACATTTCTTAAACTGATCGAAGCTATCTATGACAAACCCACAGCTAATATTTTACTAAATGGAGTAAAACAGAAAGCTTTTCCTCTTAGAACTGGAACCAGACTAGGTTGTCCTCTATCACCACTACTGTTCAACACAGTACTGGAAGTTCTAGTGAATATAATCAGGCAAGAGAAGGAAATAAAGGGAGCAGAGGAGGTTAAACTCTCCCTCTTTGCTGACGATATGATCTTATACTTAAAGAACCCCAAAGACTCAACCAGAAGACTCCTGGAAGTCATCAAAAAAATATAGTAATGTCTCAAGATATAAAATCAATGTCCACAAGTCAGTAGCTTTGTATATGCCAATAACAGCCAAGATGAGAGGCTAATTAAGGACACAATTCCCTTCACCTTAGCTTCAAAGAAAATCAAATATCTAAGAATATACTTAAGAGGTGAAGGACCTCTATAAAGAAAATTATGAAACCCTAAGAAAAGATATAGCTGAAGATATAACAAATGGAAGAACATACCATGCTCATGGTTGGGAAGAACCAAAGCAATCTACAAATTCAATGCCATCCCTATTAAAATACCAACATTATACTTTCAAGATTTAGAAAAAATAATTGTTTTGTATGGAACCAGACAAAACCCTGTATAGCTAAGGCGGTTCTTAGTGATAAAAACAAAGCCAGAGACATCAGCATTCCAGATTTTAGGCTATACTACAAGACCATAGTGGTCAAAACAGCATGATACTGGCACAAAAATAGAGACATAGACATTTGGAATTGAGTAGAAAACCAGGAAATGAAACTAACATCTTACAGCCACCTAATCTTTGATAAATCAAACAAGAAAATACACTGGGGGAAAGAATCCCTATTCAATAAATGGTGCTAAGAGAACTGGATATCCACATGTAGAAGACTCAAACTGGACCCACACCTTTCTCCCCTTATAAAAATTGGTTCAAGATAGATAAAAGACCTAAAATTAAGGCATGAAAAGATTAAAAATCCTCAAAGAAAGCATAGGAAAAACACTGGATGATATCAGTCTGGGGAAAGACTTTATAAAGACTTCAATGGCAACTGCAACAACAAAAAAAATAAACAAATGGGACTTAATTAAACTGAAAATCTTCTGTACAACTAAGGAGACAACAACCAAAGCAAACAGACAACCTATACAATGGGAAAGGATATTTGCATATTTTGAATCAGACAAAAGCTTGATAACTAGGATCTATAGAGAACTCAAATTAATCCACATGAAAAAAAGCCAACAATCCCATATGTCAATGGGCAGGAGAGATGAATAGAACCTTCTCTAAAGAAGACAGATAAATGGCTAGCAAACATATGAAAAAATGCTCATCATCCCTAATTATTAAAGAAATGCAAATCAAAACCACCCTGAGATATCATGGGGCCAGCAAGAATGGCCCACATCACAAAATCTCAAAACTACAGATGTTGGCATGGATATGGAGAGAAAGGAACACTTTTACACTGCTGGTGGGACTGCAAACTAATATAACCTTTGTGGAAGGAAGTATGGAGAACCCTCAAAGAACTCAAGCTAGACCTCCCATTTGATCCTGCAATTCCATTATTAGGCATCTACCCAGAAGGAAAAAAATCCTTTTATCATAAGGACACTTGCACTAGACTATTTATCACAGCTCAATTTATAATTGCCAAAATGTGGAAACAGCCTAAATGCCCTCCAACCCAGGAATGGATTAACAAGCTATGGTATATGTACACCATGGAATACTATTCAGCCATTAAAAAACTGGAGACTTTACAGCCTTTGTATTAACATGGATGGAAGTGGAACACATTGTTCTTTGTAAAGCATCACAAAAATGGAGAAGCATAAATCCTCTGTACTCAATTTTGATATGAGGACAATTAATGACCTAGTACATGTTGGGGGGTTGTGGGAAGGGGAGAGCAGAGACAGAGAGAGATAAGAAGGGAGGGGGTGGGGGAAAGAAATAGCAGAGAGAGGGAAGGAGGGAAGGGGATAGGGGTCTTGGTGTGTGACACACCTTTTGTGGGCAAGACACAATTATAAGCAGGACTTTACCTAACAAATGCAATTAGTATAACCTGGTTTCTTGTACCCTCAATGAATCCTTAACAATAAAAAAAAAAAGTAAAAAAAAATGCTAAACAAGATAAATGTAGACCTGCTGTAGTGAAAACTACCAACCGTCCAGAACCATCCTTCTCAAAGATTATAGATAATGTTGAAGTCTTTACTTTATTCAGGCATAATAAATAGAAACTTTTTCAACTATCTCCAAGATGTTGGCGCAAATCTTGAAGTTAAACACTTAATGGAGTTATTAACTTATATTTGGAGATCAGATAAGCACATCTTTTATGGGTAGGCACTTCCAAGTGCTTGGGTTTTTTCCTTATAATGAAAACAATGTGTTTGCTTCTGTTTGAATCACAATTAAAAGGAGTCAGAGCATATGTTGAGAACCATCTGGAATATTCATCAAGAACCAAATCTTTCCAAAGCCTTATTTTATGGAAACAGTAAAGGTAGAATGGTTAGAAAAAGAATGGCTCCGAGCTACCAGACAGACACGAACTAAAACAAGCTTTGTCATTTACCACCTGTGTGGACATGGGCGAGTGGCCAGACCTCTCTAAGCACTGAGATTGCTGACTGGTCAAGCGGAGATGACAATGATAGAACCTATCTTATGTGGCAGTATAAGGAGTTAATGGGACAAAGGATGTACTGTACTTTATGCAAAATAATCGCTCAGAAAAGGGTAGCTGTGATGTTATTAAGTGTACACGTAAATTTTATGTAGTAGAGAACTACTCTTTTCCTTTGTAAAAGAAAATATGAAGGCTATGTTGACCAGTTTGATGGAACTATTTCAGATTACATGTGAAAACCCCACACTGTACCCCAGAAGTGCATTAATGTACATAGTTACCATTCAATAAAAAAAAATAAAGAGTGAGATTCTATATTCAGGAGGACAATCCATCTGAAACTCACACTTTGGTCTCAAGTAGAAGGGAAGTGGAACGGAATTAGTTTTTAATTAAGTATCAGTGCTATGCCAGATAATATGACAGCTGCTTTTTGCATATTATTTCTTGTAAACCTTATAAAAACCCTATTATATAGATATGAATATCCATGTTCATTTAAACAATGTGGAAATTAAGGCTGACTCACCCAAGTGAAGCCACAGATAAAGTGGCAGAGGCAAGACTGAATCTGCACCTTTCTGACTTGATGGCCCTGGATCTATCTATCCATATCAGTGACCAGCAGTATGCGGATAAATTAAATAAATTACAGAGTGGAAATAAAAAAAAAAGAAAAGAAAAGAAAAACATGGGATACAACCTTTTACCCTGACATTCCAAAATTCTCAACCCACAAGATTTCCATCAAACTAACCCTCGGAGTTTTGTTTTTTCTGTTTCTCATCATGTTGATTTTTTCATTCAAACAAAAAAACACACATACCTTTGTTGTTGTAACTTTTTTACAATTCTCTAAATGAATACTACTATAAATATACTAAAACTAGTTGTTTTTGGAGACAGGATTGCTCATTTTTTTTATTTTCTGGAGAAATAAAGTCTTGCTTTCTTGCCCAGGTTGGTGTTGAACTCCTGGACTCAAGTGATTCTCTAGCTTCAGCCTCCCAAAGTGCTAGCATTAAAGGCATGAGCCACTTCACACAACCAACATTATTACTTTTGACTTAGCACTTTTCCATTTACTTACCTACCCTTCTTTACGAAGAGTATTTCTTCAACTTTTTAACTAACAACCATGAACAGAGGTATAAAACTACATAGCAGAAAGCCAATTAGCACATGATCACAACTTCCACTTACATGTCTGAGATGATCCCTCAGAGAATTTTATCTTCTACATCTCTTTATTTAATTACCTAGGTCATGATTTAAAAAATAAGAAGAATATATAGAGAATTATTTTCAACATCATTTGATAAAGTTATTAAGGTAAATTAAGGTTTTTTTCTTCTATGGCTATTTCAGACATAGCATCAAGTTACCTAAAAGCTGTAGGTAACCCCCTTAAAGAAAGTACTTCTCTAACCTTAATCAGCAAGGAAGAGGGAAGAGGACAATCAGAAACATATGGGGACAAGCTTTTTAAGAATCTAATCTATGCCCTGACCCCACGATAACAATGGAGGGAAAGAAAACAAAGGAAGAAAGAATTGTTTCTCTATGTGTAAATATACAGCATTGAAGGGGCTTGGGGTCACCCAATGAGGGGGTCTTGGTGAGAGGAATGAAGAGGCTTGACAGAAAGTCTGTGTCAAGGATGAAGGAACTCTGGGAGGAGCCTTCCTGGTCTGTATTTATTATCACAAAGCAGGAAAAAGTAGTTAAATTTACTTATCAGACATCAGCACTAAAAAGGGGGAATATGGAAAGCATCAGACAGAAAGCCTCCAATTTGTTTTTGCAAAATCTCAGACCTTAAGTAAGACCTCTGCCTCTAGCCTCCAGAGTCCTTTGGAATCTAGATAATCTTTACCATACCCATTAGGCCTGGTATTGCCACACCTCACATAGACATTCTCTTTTAGAGGCCAGTTTTCTTATCTCCTACACATACACAACTCACATGCCATTCTCACGATTCTTCACGTCTCTCAAACAGGAAGTGAGTCTTACGGTAATGATCAGGGCTTAGTTTCCCCTACAGAGTATGATGCCAAAGTGCATAGGTAGGAAGAAAGAGAAAGAGAAGGAAACGTTCGCAATTTTTTATTTTTTTTAACTAAGTGACTTCTGAAAGAGAAAGTAAAACCTCAATTTAAAAAGATGTCAGGAAGGGCCAATACATTTGCCTTTGCCAAATTAGTACCTTTATTCTTAAGTTAACACTAAACACAATGAGAAATTAAATGAATTTTCATTCAAGGGTTCCAATTACATGAGAGAAAGAGAAAGCAAAGTTGGGCAGAAGAGTCAAACGGAAAAGTTAAATTGGACAAGTCTAAAGAACTGTCTACAAGCAGGGAAAACCTATTCTATTGGCTTTTATACTTGTAAAAACAAACAAACAAAAAACCCAGGTTGGAGGGGGGGTAGAATCTATTGTATATGAAATGAGAATGATTCACACACATTGCTATTTAGGATGAAGAGAGCAGATGCATTTTACACATGAAACGTTTTAAAAAGCAATGAACTTACTTGCTTTTCCCTTTGTATACTGTAGCGTAAGATCCTTCCCCCAGCTTTTCCAGTTTTTCATATGAGTCAGCTTTTCCAAATTTCGGACTTGTCGGCTAAAAGTGGAGCAGAGGGTAAACAAAACATATTCTATCAAATTAATTAATAATAAATATCCTGATTTTGCTGAGAATGTACAAATTCTTTGTCACCTTTTAAACAATTTTTTCTGATATGTTTATTTTTAAAAACAACATGATACACAGGGTACAAAACTCAAAAAAATACAAATAAACACAATGTAGAAATAAATCTACCCATGATCTAACTAGAAAACCACTCTTAGGATTTTGACAGCTCTTTCTTCCAGTGCTACCTATAGGCTGATAATTGCTTTTCTGCATAAATGGGATTATACAATACACCCTGTTTTGTAACCTACTTTTTTTTACTTGCTTAATATATTATGAACACTTCCATGATGTTATATAATCTTCTAAATTAAGAGCTGATAAATCGTGACCCAAGGGTTAAGTCCAGTGCACTACCTGGTTTTTGTAAATCTAGAGAGCTTGGAATGGTTCTTCCTTTCTTTAATGGTTGGGGAGGGGGGGGTATCTAAAGAAGAATAAAATTTTATAATATGTGAAAATTACATAAAAATCAAATTTTAGTGTCCATAAAGTTTTACTGGAAAACAGTCATGCTCTCATTTGCATACCATCTTATGGCTTTCCAGCCACAAGAAGTTACAGTAGCAATATGATATACCCAATACATCTTTTGGAATCCTCAATATTTTTGTTATATATCGACTCAATATATATACTGAGTTTCCATTTCTGGTTCTGATTTATTATTTTTTGTAAAATACATTTTCAGTCACTGTGGTATTTTGGATGGGATAAAGGTAATATAGCCGATATAGTTGAAAAAGCTGAAAATAGTTACCATCTACTACTATTTTAAATCATAATTATATAATATTCAATCATATAAAGGTATTTTTCCAATACCTTTTATTGATGCTACAAATAAATAATGACAGATGCATCATTCAGATATTAATAATTAATACAAATAAAATGGAACTCCTAGGTATATATAAAACAATCCTTAAGGTTTAGCTGCCAACTCTTCCTTAGGATATGGATTTGATCAAGCTAAAAAGCTTTTTCACAGCTAAGAGTACCACAAACAAAGCAAACAGCCCTCAGAATGGGAGAAGAGTTTTGCACATTATAAATGATTCATCACATAAACAGAATTAAAAACGAAGAGTAAATAATATCTCAATAAATGTAGAAAAAGCATTTGACAAAATGCAGCATTCCTTCATGATAAAAAACCCTTAAAATACTAGACATAGAAGAAACATACCTCAAAATAATAAAGATTATGTATGGCAAACTTATAGCCAGCACCACATTGACACAGAAAAGTTGATTGAAAGCAATCCCTCTAAGGTCTGGAACAAGACCAGGATGCCCACTCTCAACACTTCTATTCAAAGTAGTACTCAAAGTCCACACTAGAGTAATCCAACAAGAGAAAGAAATAAAAGCCATCCAAATTGGAAAGGAGGAAATCGAATTATCTCTGCTTGCCAAGAATATGATCTTATACCTAGAAAATCCTAAAGACTCTTCCAAAAAACTTAGATTTGATAAATAAATTCATTAAAGTTTCCTCATACAAAAATCAACATATAAAAATCAGTAGTATTTCTAAACATCAATAATGATTAAAAACTGAGAATCAAATCAAGAAGTTAATCCCATTTGCAATAGCCACACACTCACACACACTAATAAAATTCCTAGAAGTATATTTAACCAAGGAGGTGAAATATCTCTATAAGAAAACTACAAAATACTGATAAAAGAAATTATAGATGACACAAAAGGGGAAGCATCCCAAGCTCACAAATCAAAAGAATATGATTAAAATAACTATATTGCCCAAAGCAACCTACAGATTCAATGAAATCCCCATCAAAATGGCAATGACATTTTTCATAGATTTAGAAAAAAAATCCTAAAATTCACATAGAACCAAAAAGAGGTGACTAGCCAAAGCCATACTAAACAAAGAGAATATGGCTGGAGGCATTACATTACCTGACTTCAAATTATACTACAAAGCTATAGTAAACAAAACAGCATGGCACATATAAAAATAGACACAAAGATGAATGGAACAGAATCCAGAATCCAGAAATAAAGCCACTTATCTACAACCAACTGTTACTTGACAAAGTCAATAAGAACATGCACTGTGGAAAAGACACCTTCTTCAATAAATGGTACTTTCAGAAAAATGAATAGCTAAATGCAGAAGAATGAATCTGGACCTCTATTCTATAACACATATGACAATCAACTCACAATTAATTAAAAGCTTAAATGTAAGACTTGAAAGTGTAACAATACTAGAAGAAAACCTATGGAAAACCCTTCTGGACATTGGTCTAGGTGACAGTTTTATGACTAAGAATTCAAAAGTACAAGCAACAAAAACAAAATAAACAAATGGGGAAACTAAAAAGCTTTTATACAGAAAAAGAAATAGTCAAAAGGGGCAACAGACAACCTGTAGAACGGAGAAAAATATTTACAAACTGTGGATATGGCAGGGGAACAATAACTAGAACTTACAGGGAACTCAAACAACTTAACAACAACAAAAAATCAAATAACCCCATTAAAAAGTGGGCAAAGGACATGAATAGACATTTCTTTTAAAAAGACACGTCATGTGAACATTTTAAAGCAATAACTGAGAAAATGACATGAAGGCTGTGTTGACCAGTTTGATGGAAGTATTTCAGAATGCATGTGAAAACCCCACACTGTACCCCAGAAGAGTATCAATGTACATAGTTAACACTCAATAAA
>CAUYTI010099567.1:0-19579 GCA_963575145.1 Galago senegalensis | reverse complement strand
TATCTCAAAGTGGTTTTGATTCGCATTTCTCTGATGGTTAAGGATGATGAGCATTTTTTCATGTGTTTGTAGACCATGTGCCTGTCTTCATCAGAGAAGTTTCTGGTCAAGTCTCTTGCCCACATAGAAATGGGGTTATTTGTTCATTGGGACAGTGGCTTTGACCTGTATGACAGTGATAGAGCCCGTTGGAAACAATCCTATTCTGGGTACAGTCTGAAGGCTAAACCAACAGGATGTTCTGATGGAGTGGACGCAGAAGGGGAGGGGAGAGAGAGACAAATGTGGCTCTGAGGGTCTGAGCAACTGGAAGGATGGAGTTAACATTTTTTGAGAAGGCAAAGTCTGCTGGAGGAGCCAATAGATGTTGTGCGGGAGGAAGAGGAACAATAAATTTTGAGTGTAAGTTTGAGACAGTTAGTGGATATCCAAGTGGAGATGTCAAATAATTAGTCAGATATATGAATGGGAAGTTCAGGGAGAGGTCTGGGCTGGAGATGTGAATTGGAAGTCTTTAGCATATTATAGTATCTAAGCCCACAGGGCCAGAGGGAATTATTTTGTGACCAAATGAAGCTAGAAGAAAACAAAGAGATGTAAGGACCAAACTTGCCCCCTCCAACATTAAGAGGCTGAGAGATGAGCAGGACCAGGTAAAGGACAGTATAAGCACAGGGTAAATGATGATGGAAACTTGTGCAAGTTTTCCTCTGATGGCTGAGAGTAAAAGCAGCCTCAAGAGGAGGAATCACTCTCTTTCCCCCAATTTTAAAGACTATTTACTCTATAAAAATCCATACTCTTTGGCCAGAGAGAGAATTTCCCAGCCTGGGTCTGTTAATACCAGAAACTCTCAAATGTGATGTGGGTACCTCTACTGACTGGAAAGAGGTACCAGCTATGAGGAGAAAAAAACAAGAACAGTAGACAGCTTGATTAGCAGGGACCAGTAGTGACAGAGGGTATTGAATGGGTTGTTTTGCTTTCAGAAGGAATGATCAGAGAGAATGAAGTGGCATCATGCAATTCTTACAATGGCCCATAAGGCACTGTGGTAAATAAGGTTAGTGAGCTGGTTATGAATACTGTTGCTTTCTTTTCTTTTTAATAAACCTTAAATCTGCATACTATCACCATGTTTGCACAAATGTATCATATGGCTAGGATATATTAAAATGCAAATTTTCTACTTTTCTGGCCTGGGCTTGGTCCAAAAGAAGCAATATTTCGAAAAAGGTAATTTAAAATACTTGGGGTGCTTTGATATCTCCAATACCAAAACATAATATTGCAATCTAATGTGAAAATAAGCACAGATCACTTTATTTGACATTAGTGTATTTTAAAAAACTCTAATTCGTAATTTCCCTGATGAAATATTCAACTCATTTTTCTCCTTTCGGGAGATAACTCACGTGATTAAATTATTTCTACCCTTATTTCTCTTTCTCTCATCCATTCTACTGTTTCTTGTACCCACCACAGGGTCTGTATATTCAGCATTCAACACATTTTTAAAAATTAATGAGTCCAATTTAGGTTTTGAGCTTTTAAATTTATTTCTTATATTTCTTTTTGCTTTATTACTATAATGCATTACTTCTTGGATTCTGTTAAATTGGAGGATTTTAAGACCAGCAACATGAAACCAAAGTCTGATTTTACTACTAGAATTATTAATTGTGTTGAAAGTCTGAATCAATGTGCACGATCCCACTGATGGGGTATAGATTGACACCCAGTTCGTTTGTGATAGTAAGTCTGGATAATTCAGGGCAGAAACTCTAAAGAATTTTAGCCTGAAATATTTAGATTATCAGTGTGTTTCTTAAAACAGTGCTTTGTTTTTCTTTTCTTTTTTTTTTTTCTAATTATTGGCCAGGGCTGGGTTTGAACCCACCACCTCTGGCATATGGGGCCAGTGCCCTACTCCTTTGAGCTACAGGCACCTCCCCTGTTTTTCTTTTCTTTACCAGCCCCTTTTTTCAAATAAAACTCTAAATCTAGGCTCAATGCCCATAGCACAGTGGGTGCAAATCTGGCCATGTGCACCGAGGCTGGTGGGTTGAAACCTAGCCTGAGCCTGCTAGACAACAATGACAACTGCAACAAAAAACCAGCCAGGCACTGTGGTGGGCACCTGTAGTCCTAGCTACTTGGGAGGCTGAAGCAAGAGAATCACTTACCCCCAAGAGTTTGAGGTTCCTGTGAGTTGTGACACCACAGCACTCTACCAAGGGCAACATAGTAGGACTGTCTCCAAAAAAAAAAAAAAAGAACTCTAAATCTAATTTTTGGGTGATGCTCCTTCCTAATGTTTAGGTGGTGTTCCTTACCGGTGACACAGTGCTGCCCACCCCGAGTTTCACCTTTCCCTGGGCTTTGCTCATTTTAGTTCCTCATATGTCTCGGGGATTCAACTACATATTTTCTTTTTCTAATTTTCTATCTACCCTAGTCTACCCTTGAAGAAAAACCCTTTCCTTGATTTTCCATAATACAATGGAGAAGCCTGACATTTTCAAAGGGTATTTACTAAATAACAGAAGTAATTTAAAGCAAATAGTCATGGGATACTTGAAGCAGTAATCGGATGTAACTTTTCAGCATGTTTCTTATTCTGCAATACTAGCTGATGTGGGTTGACTCCTGGAATGGCAGAGTAAGTCCCTCAAAAAATGTGGTCCTCCCTAAAAGCAGTAAGAACCCTGACAGAAATTGTCAAAATCAACTTCTTAGGACTCTGGAAATCAACAAAAGACTTGCAAAAATCTCAGAAGCTTGTATTCAAGATAAACAGTTGGACCTTGGTCAGAGTAGAGAGCTTCATGGTTTCTAACTTGCCCCATTCCTATCAACTTCTTCCCAGATTTACAGTAGCCTGGAAAACCAGCAGCCTTACAGATACGGTGTTATAGTAATGTAGGGGGTGAGGCAGGAAAGGAAGGCTGAGAGAGCCTGGGTGCGACCCTAACCACCCTGACAAGGAAGTCACTCGCAAGTCACCAGCCCCAGGACTCCTGAGGATGGATGAATTACCAGGCTGGATGCCTCACAAACTCTGGTTACCTTTCGGTAACAGCAGTTTATGACTAACCTTATGGCCTGACCTCACGATAATGCTGGTCACATGCAGCCGTTTTGTGATAGAGTTTTTGAACATTTAAAAACATTCCCATTGTCCCATAAAGGGTCCCTCTTCTGCTCAGGAGAGGACCCTACTCTGTCTGTAGAGTAGGATCCATTGTCTGTCTCTATCTCAACAAAACCTCCTACAGCTAGCTGGCTGGTTGAATTCATTCCTGTGGGAGGCCAACAACCTGCTTGGTGAGTTCAGGGGGATTTTCTCCATTGGGGGCACCCCTGCATCCTTAGTGGTGAGAACTGTTAGCTTAGCAAGCCATGTGAGTGCCCAGAATGGGTTTAGAGCTCCCCTAAAACTCCACCTCCAGAGAATTGTCACCATTTGACCTGTGTGGCAGCTCCTCCTAAAAACTCTTTTCTCAGTAACTGTCTCCATCCCCTACAAAAATAAAGGCGAAGTCTCCAAAGTTGCAAGGAGTCCTAGAGCCAGGACAAGGTGTGAAGCTGTGCGTTGAGTTGAGGGCAAAGAACAATAAGCTCAAGACAGCGCCGTGAATGATCCAATAAAATTAAAGGTGCCCTCAGTAAAACTTTTGCCATGCTGATCAAAGCAAAAGCAGTAGTTTGATAGTCAAGGGAAAGTGGGTGATAAGTGTACTTTTTAAACTACTTCAAATAGCTTTTCTATATTTTTTTTCTTATATCCTGCTAATGCCTTATTAATTTGTTTCAAAAATAATACATGCTCATGATAAAAAGTGGTATCAGAACCAAAGCATGTAAAAGCCTGAACCCACCCTCATTTTCTATCTTTACCCCAGAGATAAGTTTTATGAATAGTTAGTTGTGTATTATTCCAGGAATTTATATATATACACATATATATACACATACACACATATACATGTATGTGCACTAACCTATATCTAATTCTCTTTCCCTCCATTCTCTTCTTTATTCAAATGGGATCACTTCAAATACATGTGTGTGTGTGTGTATCTTTTTCTATATAGTCTAGTTTTTTTCCACCTAGCATTTTGAATACTTTTCCTCATAGGTAAACATTATTCCTTTTAACTTCTACATAATTTTTCAAAATTTTAAATTAATAAGTTGCTTAATTAGTCTTAAATTAATGGCCAGTGAGATTATTCCTAGATTTTTGATGCTGTAAACTTTGTTGCATTATGTACTTCTGGGAATAAACCTGAAGGATAGAGTCTATAGGTGATGTGGCAGCTACGTCTGGCTTCCTGCTCAATGCCCACTCTCCCCTTCCTAACTAAAAGCTCATTGCTAACTAAAGCTCATTTTTGTGCAGGGTAGCAAGGTACCCTGCTTTCAATGCTCAGCTTCCTCCTGGACTCATTTGCCCTTGGAGTGTACATTAGTCTGAGTAGCGTTGCTGGAAAGGAGTGCATGAGGCTGGATAATTTATAAAGAAAAGAAGTTTATTTTGCACATGTTTCTGCAGGCTGTCCAAGAAGCCTGGCACTGGCATGTGTGAGGGCCTCAGGCTGCTTCTGCTCATGGCAGAAGGCAAAGAAGAGCCAGTATTTATAGAGATCACACAGTGAGAGAGAAAGGGGGTGGGGGGAGAGATGCTGGGCTCTTTTTAACAGCCAGTTCTTGTGGAATCTAATAGCCTAAGAATTCACTTGCCCCTGAGGAAGGGCATTAATTTATTGATGAGGGATCTACCTTTATGACCCAAATCCTCCCACACTGGGGATCAAATTTCAACCTGAGATTTAGAGGAGACAAAGAATCTGTATCCAAACTATGGCAGGGTGACAGGTGATGAAGTGACGAGAAGATAGAAGTGGTGAGATGTAAGTAGTTGTGACAGATGTTGCCCTCTGGGGAAGCTTGTTTTAGGTGGTTCAGCTGGACCTTTGCTCTTTGCCTTCCCCCATCACTCTGGAATTTCCCAGGTGGGGAGACACATACTTCGTAATTATGACGATGAAAGTCACACACTAAGAACAGATGGATGCCTCATACTAAATTCTTTCTTTATGACAAAAATCAAGCTCTTTTTGATTAAGTGTCTAATCAGGTTTTCATGGCATGCAGCCCAACGCAACTCTGATGATACAAATGGAAATTCTGGGTCAAACTGTACATGCATTCAAAAGTTTTATAGATACTGCCAAAAAAATGCTCTAAAAGGTTGCCATGCCCCCTGACATCGCGTGTAGGATTTCTTGACTTAACCGTCAGAGGCAGTCTTTGTAGCTTGGCCAATTTCATCAACTCCCACTGTTACTGGGCCAAGCTTTCTTCTCTGGTGCCAATATCTTATGTGGCTATTGATCAGCAAACCCTGTGTGCATGGTAAAGTTTCAGCAAAAAGCAATTAACAGCCACTGCAGATTCTATCTCTTAACAAATACTTAAATGATTTTTATTGACATATAATATTGGACATATTTTGTGGGTGCATGTGATATTCAATACCTGTTTACAATGCATAATGACCACATCAGGGTGATTGGAATATCCATCACCTCAAACGTTTATCTTTTCTGTGCATTAGGAATTATAATTTCTCTGTTCTAGATATTTTGAAATGCACAATAAGCTGTCATTAACTCTAATTTCCCTACTGTATTATTAGATACTAGAACTTATTGTGTGTGCCTCTCTAACCAACTTCTCTTTACCCACTTCTGCTGTCTTCCCTTCCCAGCCTTTGATTACCACCATACTATACTCCACCTCCATGAGATTAACTTTTAAAGCTCCCACATAGGAGCGAGAACAGGCAATATTTGTTTTTCTGTGTCTGGCTTAATTTCATTTATCATAATGACTTTCAGTTTCATACATGTTGCTTCAAATCACAGGATTTTATTCTTTTTGTGGCTGCTTAATATTCAATTGTGTATATACCACATCTTCTTTATTCAGCCATCTGTTGATGGACACAAGGTTGAGTCCATATCTTGGGTATTTTGACAAGTGCTACAATAAATATTGGAGTGAAGTTACCTCAGTATACTGGTTTCCTTCCTTTTTGGATATGAGTTCGTCAATGGGTTTGCTGGATCATATGATAGTTCTAGTTTTAGTTTTTGTTTTAGGAACTTCTATACTATTTTACATTTGTACCAACAATAGAAGTATTCTCCTTTCTCTGCATCTTGGCCAGCATTTGTAATTTTTTTATCTTTTTAGTAATATCTATTCTAATTGAGATAAGATGATGTCTCATTATGGTTTTGAAATGCATATCTCTCTGTATAGTGGTGTTGAAAATTTTTTCAGCTAACTGTTGGGCATTTTTATGTATTCCTTAGAGAAATATAAATGTCTATTCATGTCTTTTGCCCATTTTTAAATTGGATATTTTGAATATTGAGTTGTTCGAATTCCCTATATGTTCCAATTATTAATTCCTTGTCAGATAGTTTACAAACATTTGCTCCCATTCTCTAGGTTGTCTCTTCAGTCTGTTGAGTGTTTCCTGTGCTATGCAGAAGCTTTTTGGCTTAACATAATCCCATCTGACTATTTTTACTTTTGTTGCCTGTGCTTTTGAAGCAGTAAAAAATCTTTGCCCAGACATGTCTTATGGCATTTTCCTAATGTTTCCTTTTGGTAGTTTTATAGTTTCTGGTCTTAAATGCAAGCCTTTAATCTATTTTGAGTTGGTTTATATATATATGATTGAAGATGGGGATCTAGTTTTATCCTTCAACATACAGAAATCCAGTTTTCCAAGCACAATTTATTAAAGAGGCTCTACTTTCCCAGTGCATGTTCTTGGGACCTTGGTTGAAAACAAGTTGGTTTAATGGCATGGGTTTATTTCTGGGTTGTTTATTCTCTTAGCCTATGTGTCTTTTTAAAAGGCCAGTACCTTGTTGTTTTGGTTATTTTAGCTTTGTTGTATAAGCTAGAGGTAGTGTGATGCCTCTAGCTTTTTTCTTTTTGCTCGGGATTGCATTAGCTATTCAGGGTCTTTTGTGATTTCATACAAACTTTAGGATTGTTCTTTCTATTTCTGTGAAGAATGTCACTGGTATTTCGACAAAGAGTGCATTGATTTGCATATTGCTTTGGGAGCATAAACATTTTAATAATATTAGTTCTTTCAATAATAAGCATGGGATAGCTTTCTATTTTTGTGTGTCCTCTTTAGTTTCTTTCATCAGTGTTTCGTAGTTTTCCATGCAAAGGGCTATCCCTTCTTTGGTTAGATTGATTCCTGCATATTTTACTTTTTTTTTTTTTGTAACTATTGTAAATGTGGTTGCTTCCTTAATTTCTCTTTCAGACTGATCATTGTTAGTGTATATAAATACTAATGATTTTTATGTGTTGATTTTGCATTCTGCAACTTACTGAATTAATTTATCTGTTCTCAGAAGTTTTTGGTGGAGGTTTTTCTAAATATAAGGTCATGTCATCTGCAAACAGGGATAAATTGAATTCTTCCTTTCCAATTTGGACGCCCTTTATTTCTTTCTCTTGCCTAATTTCTCTGGCTATGACTTCCAATGTTATGTTGAAAAGAAATAGTAAAAGTGGGGGTTCTTCCCTTATTCCAGAAGTTAGTGGAAAGGCTTTCAAATTTTCCCTGTTCAGTATGTTAACTTTGGGTCTGTCACAGATGGTCTTAATCAAATTGAGGTGTTTCTTCCATTCTCAGTTTGTTGAGAGATTTTATCATTACAGGATGTTGAATTTTATCACATGCTTTTTAGCATCTATTGAAATGATCGTATTCTTTTTGTCCTTGATTCTGTCTATGTGCTATCATATCTATTGACTTGAATATATAGAACAATCTTTTATCTCTGGGGTAAATCCCATTTGATCATGGTAAATGATATTTTTGGTGTGTCGAATTTGGTTTGCTAGTGTTTTGCTAAGGATCTTTGCATCTTTATTCATCAGTGATATTGTTATATCGTTTTTGTTGTTGTTGTTGTTATGTCCTTGTAGTTTTCTTTTTCTTTTCTTTTTTTTCAGCCAGGGCTGAGTTTGGGCCTATGGGGCCAGTGCCCTACCCCTTTGAGCCACAGGTGCAGCCCTTTGTAGTTTTCTTTTGTTATGTCTTTGTCTGGTTTTGGTTTCAGGGTAACAAAGAAGAATGAGTTTGGAAGTATTTACTTTCCTTCAGTTTTTTGAAAGTTTGAGTAAATTGGTATTAGTTCTTCTTTAAATGCTTAGTAGAATTTAGCAGTGAAGCTATCAGGTCCTGGCCTTTTCTTTGTGATGGGAGACTTTTTATTACTACTTCAAACTTGTCATTCATTTTTGGTCTGTTTAGGTTTTCTCTTTTGTCATGATTCCATCTTGGTAGGTTGTATATATCCAGAAATTTATCCATTTCATTTGGGTTTTCCAATTAAAATGGTATTTTTATTTACATTCTTGATCTTAGTAGTGAAAGTAAGTCTTGGCTTTTTTCTCCCCGCTACCCTGGTTTTATAAACCTTTTTTATTTTTTATTTTTATTAAATCATAGCTGTGTACATTAATACTATCATAGGGTACAGTGTGTTCTTTCTATGTACAATTTGAAATACTTACATCAAACTGGTTAACATAGCCTTCATGTCATTCTCTCAGGTATTGTGTTAAGACATCCATATTCTACATTTAGAAAGATTCACATATATCCTTATAGGATGAACCATAGGCGTGATCCCACCAATCACCCTCCCTCCACCCATCCTCCTCCCTCCCCTCCCCTCCCTCTCCCCTTTCCCCATATTCTTGGACTAAAATTGGGTTATAGCTTTCCTATGACAGCTAAGAATTAGTTTCCTAATAGGGTTGAGTACAGTGGATACTTTTTCTTCCATTCTTGAGATCCTTTGTAGCCACTGTTTTCTATTGCAACCTTGCAAATGTAAGCTTGAGTAACTAGGACATGATCACCATAGGTCAGTGATGATGAATGGACAGCAGATCTTTTAGTTCGAACTGACTTCTTCAACATAATAATTATCACTGGCATGCAGCCATGTGAGTAATTTGTATTTAAAAATGAAAAAGTATAATTT
Source organism: Galago senegalensis (assembly GCA_963575145.1). Lineage (NCBI taxonomy): Eukaryota > Metazoa > Chordata > Mammalia > Primates > Galagidae > Galago > Galago senegalensis. The sequence goes on along the minus strand of CAUYTI010099567.1, from coordinate 10,475 downwards.
GGTAATTCAGTGGTTGCTTAAAACAATAAAACAAAGGAATACTCCCAAGTGAATAAGATGCCAATCAGTTGAGTTCATAATCTGATTTAGTTTCTTTTTTGTGTATAGTGAACTTGTGGGAAGAACTCTACATTTGTTTTATGTTGCCATCATTTTTCACATTCAATTAAACAAAAAGAAGTTAGGCCAATCCATAGTCAGCTGGTAATCCTTGAGTGTCCTTAACTAATACAAACTCTTTGACAAAAGTTGCTGCAGCAAGGTCGATTCTGTCACTAAACTCTGCTTCTCAGTTATGTCCTTGGTAAGAGGAATATGTTTTTATAAGCAAAAACTAGCATTGAATTTAGTTATCTCTGAAGAGCCAATACATAAATATAATTTCAATTGAGAAATTCTTTGGGTAATTTGGAAGTCATCTATTTGTAAGATTCCCGAAACTTTTAGGTAGCAAAGACATCTCCAGGCATATTTCAAGTTTCTTAAATTTCTTTTTCCCTCTTTCTTCTCTTCTGTTGAAGGGCACCCTATAGTTCCATTGATTTTATTTAGCTATAAAAATACATATACCTACATGTTCATAATACTGTCTCTATATAGGAATTTCTCCTTTGTTTTGGTATTAAAAGAACAAATTACACTTAAAAATTAGGGTATTAGAATTATTCCCATCCACCTCACTCTGTATTATGTTTATTTTTGTACGGTATATTAAAGTCTACTAGTATTTTAAGCATTATTTACAATTGTGGGGATAGTAAAATTGACTGGATAATAAAAACTCAGTCATGATTCTGTTATTGTTGGATAATTTATAACATTCTGAAAGAGCCCTTGATATATTCATAATATGAAGAGAGATAATATAAAATATCTTAGCAAGGATAAACATCACGCAAGTATAATGTCAAATGAGCAACTTTAATATTAAACTCAGTATATTTCCTGGAAACTATGGCTTTTCTGCAGAAAAATGGTAGAGTTATGAGCAGATCGCTGTCATAAGAATAATAAAGAGTTTAGAAAATGAACTAAATCTTTTTGCTTATTTCTAAGATGTCCTGGGAGATGGTAAGTGTTGCATTGTGCTAAGAATAGGCAAACTTCTCCAACATCAGACTTTTGGAAAAGTGATTTGCTCAATGTAAGTGTTAAGGTAATGAGATTTTTAAAAAAAATATGTTTGTCAATATTTTTGTTAAAATCCATATTACTAGCATATGGTTTTTGGCTTTTTATTTTCAAAGAGAATAATTGTCAATATCACTGCTTGTGGGCAGACAATGAGAATTTGTTTAATCCCTTGAAATAGTCTAGAAAACATAAAAGCTTTTGTAAGTATTAATAGAACATGAAAGTTAGACTAATGCCAAAGAAATCGTCTCTCCAGCAATAAACTATATGGCCATTTAAGCTTTTTATGCTCATTTATTTCACAAGATGATGGATATCTTTCTTATCAACTATCCTATCTTTACTATTATGCTGATGAAATTGCAGCTGAATACATATTTCCAGTTTCACTTAGATTTTGTCTGCTTTCCAAAAACTACCACTGACCTAGTATCTTTGCCTGTCCTAACCTTGAATTTCAAAATGCAAATGAAAACTGCTAATCTCAGACCACATGTGGTGGTGGTGGTGATGGGGGGGGGGAAGTTCCCACTTTTACTTTCCATAAACTAAAAAAATGGGAAGCTCTAGGGAAAATTGTTTAGGAAAATTAAGTGTATGTTGTCTGATTACCATTTCCTATTTGTTCTACCAGTCTAATTTTGCTTAAGTTTACCAGACTTGCTTGGAAAGTAAGATAGAGTAGAAAAAAGATGGCAGTATTATGTACTAGAATTCCATATTCTGGTCCTGGCCTGTTCCACTGACCCAAACCAAAGTATGTCACTAACACAGTTTTGCCTCAACCTGATACCCCACATGCCTGCAGCTTCAACAAGGTGGTACAAGTCTGTACATTTTTGTGGGGGGTGGTGGTAGAGATAGAAATTAGCCTAGAATATGATGTCATCTTAATTGAATAAATTTAATATATCTCACTTTTAGAAAGTACACACAAATACATGACCCAGACCTCAGAGTACATCTTCCTTCGTAAACTAGATGATTAAAAACTGAGTTGTTTTACACTGAAAGCCATTGAGTTCCCCATATCAACATACTACCAGATGAAATTTCTCCTATTACCTATATAGCTAGAGTTCAGGATTGTTTGATGTTCTGTTTCTACTTAGAGCAATCTACTTGTTATATTTTTAGTAGTAGGCTATTAATTGGATTAATACTAATATCAGTCTTGCTAACATTAGTATAATGGCATCAAACTAATATAATATTAGCATTATTAGTATTACTATGCTTATAATAGTACTATTCCTCAAACATTCCTTGTGAAATAATAGTTCTAGAGTAAATTATATCCCCAAGATGCAAATGTTTTCACCTGTGAAACAGGGTTGATAGGTGTTTTCTTTCACAAGTATTAATTCTGGTTATAGGGGTTCTTTAAATTTTGACTCTCACTATTATACAATTTCAGATCCAAAAAGTGATTGTGGTAATATGTTTAAATGGGTAAGTTCACATAGGTACCGCAGGCTGAATTTCCTTATAATAAAGGTTCAGTGGTTGTATGAAAAACAGAAGGGCATACTGGGAAATGACAAGCTTTGGAGCCATAGGGACATTAATTCCACTTTGAATTTGGAACTTTTCATACACTAGCTACTTAGCCTTGTCACCTTTGGAGAAAGGAGAGAGTTCACAGCCGCAGAATAGATGCCCCTTAAACATAACTCTCCTTTGCTTTCTGTCCATTAGCAGACAAAAACATTGAACACTCTCTTTTTTTATGTAGGAGTCATTTAAACATATGGCACATGAAGATTTCAATTCATTCAGCCTTTAACAGTTTATTATTCCTGCAAATTAAAAAAAGTATAAAAACAGCACCCTACTTTAAAGGGAAACAAAAAGTAAATGCAGATATAAAAAGGGAACACTCTTTCGACCTATTATGGAGTAAGTGGTTACCCAAGTAGTATTAGGTTAGGAATCAGCAAACATCATTTCAAAAAACCCAAAGATAATGCTTTGGGGGAAAAAAGTCAGTGGTGTATTGCAGACATAGCGACTTCAGCTATCATTCATATTAGATAGGACACTGCGTGGAAGGAGGAGGGTAAGCAGTGCTTCTAAGTTTAAATCTTAGAAACACAGTGTAGTGAGGGCAATGACGCCGGTGAGACTTGTCTGAAACACCAGGAAGCAGCAGCCTGGAAAAGAAATGGAATCACACCGCACAGTTGTGCCTAAAAAATGCAATTTTCAAAGCAGTCATCGTACCACTCACCTGAATTTTATTCCAAATGTTGGGCAGGAGAGCACTAGTGAGAACACAGGATGTTCAGAAACATTTCCGCACAGCCCGTGCCGGCGTAGAGAGAGTATTGCTCTGAATAGAGGTGATTCTGAGTAAGCGCCACTGGATGTCCCGAGTACAGGCACGTTCTTTAATTTCCACCATGTCGTACCAATTAGAAATAGTTGGTACAGAACCTTTGAAAGCCTCTTAAGGTATAACATACTGTGTAGCATAGAGTTTTCCCCAAAAGTATTGATGGAAGCATTTACTGATTTACAAAATTTCTTGCTTGTTTGTCTCTGTACAGATGAGAAAGAATGATGAGTCCATTTAGGATATTAAAGCCACTGCAGCATTTAAAGTTTTATCATTTTATTTTAATCAAACAATCTTTTTTGCCTGAACACATTACTTAGACTGAAATTTTCCCTTATTTTAGTCTCCAGTAATGGGAATTTATTTATTTCTTTATTTATTTTGCATTTTTTTGGCCGGGGCTTGGGTTTGAACCCACCACCTCCAGCATATGGGGCTGACGCCTTACTCCTTTGAGCCACAGGTGCCGCCCAGGAATTGATTTTTTTTAAAACATAAATACGTGTTTTTCACAAAGGACAGGGTTTTTGAGTAAAAATAATTGTTTTGTAAGTGTTCCTGCATATGAAATAATAAGTAAAAAACAAGGAAATGTTAAATACGGGCACATTGAGATGCAAATAGGTGATGTGGGGGTTAATTTGTAGCCATGGGACTGGACAGTGCGGGAGAGTTAAGTGCTTGTCTAAGAAGGTGGGATCATAAATAATATACTTAGGTTTCATTTTGGTTTACTTGCAACATTCAATACAATTCCGTGAAATACTGATTAGCACAGGCTGCAAATTTAGAATCAAAGCATCTATCTGTACTTGTCTAAATTCCCTAATTAACCAAGACATTATGTCATTATTATAGCATTTCAATTTTTATATACACAATGGCACTGTTTTATTATTTTACTCCCAAATTGTTTAAAGTAAATACCTTATGCTCAGTTTTATTACTGAATATGGGGGCAGGGGGATGATTTACCCTGCAGTATCCCTTGTATGTGCTAATCCCTCTACTTCAACAACCCAGGTTTGATTTTCAGATGGCCAACCTTTCTTTTTCTTTTTCCAAGTTTTTTTTTATTTTTTATTTTATTTATTTATTTATTTTTTAATTGAATGTTAACTATGTACGTTAATGCACTTCTGGGGTACAGTGTGGGGTTTTCACATGCATTCTGAAATACTTCCATCAAACTGGTCAACACAGCCTTCATGTCATTTTCTCAGTTATTGCTTTAAAACGTTCACATTATACTCTTAGAAAGATTCACCAGTACCCCTATAAGACAAACCTCAGAAGTGATCCCTCCAAACCCCCTCCCTCCTCCCATTTCCCCCCTCCCTTCTCCCGCCCCCCTCCGCATGTTCTTAGGCTATTTGGTTATAGCTTTCTATAAAAGGTATAAATTAGTCTCATAATAGGGGTGTGTACATTGGATACTTTTTCCTCCATTCTTGTGATACCTTGCTCAGAAGAACATTCTCCAGCTCCATCCATGTGAACATGAAGGACGTAAAGTCTCCATCCTTCTTAATGGCTGCATAGTGTTCCATGGTGTACATATACCACAGTTTGTTGATCCATTCATGGATCGATGGGCACTTGGGCTTCTTCCATGACCTGGCGATTATGAAGAAAAAAAAATTTTTTAAAAAATGGTCCTTGAGGCTCAGCTCAGCACCCATAGCTCAGTGGTTAGGATGCCAGCCACATGCACCGGGGCTGGTGGGTTTGAACTCAACCAGGGCCTGCTAAGCAACAATGACAATAACAACAAAAAAAATAGCCAGGTGTTGTGGTGGGTGCCTGTAGTTCCAGCTACTAGGGAGGCTGAGGCAAGAGAATCACTTAAGTTCAAGAGTTTAAGGTTGCTGGGAACTGTGACACCATAGCACTTTACCAAGGGCAACATAGTGAGACTCTATCTCAAAAAAACAAAAAAGAAGATAAAACATTTTTATTTCCTTTACTCTTAAAGCTTTTTATTAAAAGTTAATGCAAACACATACCTTAGCCTTGGCCTACACAGAGTCAGGATCATCAGTGTCATTGTCTTTTACCTCCACATCTTGTCCCACTGGAAGGTCTTCAGGGATATGACACACATGGAGCCGTCATCTCCTGTGACAAAAATGCTTTCTTCTAGAATACTCCCAAGGGACCTGTTTTACAGTTAACTTTTCTTAATAAGTAAAAGAAACTAAACGTCTTAACAGAGTAACTAAGAAAATTGACATGGAGTCTATGTTAACCAGTTTGATGAAAACGCTTCAGATTGTGTATGAAAACACCACACTGTACCCTATGATTGCATTAATGTACACAGCTGTCATTTAATAAAAAAATAAGTAGAAGAAAATAATGATAAATAGTATAGAAAATACATTAGCCAAATCACAAAGTCATTTTATTATCATTATGTACTATACATTAGTTCTACTTTTATACAGCTGGCAATGCAGTAGGTTTGTTGACGCCAGCATCACCACAAATACTATGAGATAAACATAGCTATTTCGTCAGTAGGTGAAAAAAAATCTTCAGCTCCACTACAATCTTATGGGACCATTATTGCATATATAGTCCATGATTGACCAAAATGTTGTTATGAGGCATGTGACCTGAATGTGTTTAAATACATGTATACATGTGTGCATGTGCATATACGAGGTGGGGATGGGGTGTGTGTGTGTATATTTCTATCCATAACCATTTGTATCTGTATGAAATAGTATTGATTCTTAAATTTCATTTGTCTAATTGTTGCTGAGGTATACAGAAATATAGTTGCTAAGTTTTGTTACTAATTCTAATACTGCATAGATTATTTTATTTGGTTTTTCTTTTTTTCTTTTTTCTTTTGAGACAGAGTCTCATTATGTCACCCTCAGTAGGGTGCCATGGAGCCACAGCTCACGGCAACCTCAAACTCTTGAGCTTGAGTGATTCTTCTGCCTCAGCCTCCCAAGTGCTGGGACTACAGGTGCTCGCCACAATGCCTGGCTATTTTGGGGGGGGGTGGTTGTAGTTGTCATTGTTGTTTGGCAGGCCTGGGCTGGATTCGAACCTGCCAGCTCCAGTGTATGTGGCTGGTGCCCTTACTGCTGAGCTACAAGCACTGAGCTGTTATTTGATTTTTCTATGTACATAATGATGCCATCTATAAGCAGCTTTATTTCTTTCTTATGCCTTTTATTTCTTTTTCTTTTCTTATTATACTGGTTAAGACATTCAATACAATGGTGAGTAAAATATTGCCTCTTTCTTTTCCTCTTTCCTCTTTGACAGATAAAATTGTGTATATTTACTGTGTATAACATGATGTTTTGTAATGTGTATTCATTATAGGCTCTGGGCCTATAGCTCAGGGGCTAGGGCGCTGGTCACATACACCAGAGCTGGTGGGTTCAAACCTAGCCAGGGCCTCTAAACCACAATGACAACTACAACAAAAAAATAGTGAGGCATTGTGGTGGGTGCCTGTAGTCCCAGCTACTTGGGAGGCTGAAACAGGAGAGTTGCTTAAGCCCAAGAGTTTGAGGTTGCTGTTAGCTGTGATGCCACAGCACTCTACTGAGGGTGACAAAGTAAGGCTCTGTCACAAAAAAAAAAAAAAAAGAAAGATAAAAAGAAATACGTATGCAGAGCTACTCACTTAGTGACTTTCAAGAACACATGGTATAAACTATAGTTACCATGTTGTACAGTAGGATCTCTTGAACTTATTCCTCCTATCTAGCTGAAATTGTGTATTCTTTGACCAATTTCTCTCTAACTCCACTTGTCTCTTTTTTGATCTCAGGTAAATGTTATCAATATTTCACTTAAAAGTGAATATTGCCACAGGGGCTCATGCCTGTAATCCTGGCACTTGGAAAGTCAGGGTGGGTGGATTGCCTGAGCTCATGGGTTCAAGACCAGCATGAGCCAGAGTGAAATCTAAAAATAGCCGGGCTAGAGGAGGTCAAACTCTTCCCCTTTGCTGAAAGACTCAACCACAAGACTCCTGAAGTCATCAAAAAATACAGTGATGTCTGAGGATATAAAATCAATGTCCACAAGTCAGTAGCCTTTGTATATGCTAATATGAGCCAAGATGAGAGGCTAATTAAGGACACAACTCTCTTCACCATAGCTTCAAAAAAATGAAAAGCCTAGGAATATACCTAACAGAGGAGGTGAAGGACCTCTATAAAGAAAATTATGAAATCCTAAGAAAGGAAATAGCAGAGGATATTAACAAATGGAAGAACACACCATGCTCATGGCTGGGAAGAATCAACATTGTTAAAATGTCTATACTTCCCAAAGTAATCTACAGATTCAATGCCATCCCTATTAAAATACCAACATTGTACTTTCGAGACTTGGAAAAAATAATTCTTCGTTTTGTATGGAATCAGAAAAAAACCCATATAGCTAAGCTAAGGTAGTTCTTAGTAATAAAAACAAAGCTGGGGGCATCAGCCTACCAGACTTTAGGATGTACTACAAGACTATAGTAGTCAAAACAGCATGGTACTGGCACAAAAACAGAGACATAGACATTTGGCCAGGAAATGAAGCTAACATCTTACAACCACCTAATCTTTGATAAACCAAACACAAACATACACTGGGGGAAAGACTCCCTATTCAAAAAACAGTTCTGGGAGAACTGGATATCCACATGTAAAAGACTAAAACTGGACCCACACCTTTCTCCACTCACAAAAATTAATTCAAGATGAATAAAAGGCCTAAATTTAAGGCATGAAACGATAGAAATCTTCAAAAAAGCATAGGAAAAACACTTGAAAATATTGGCCTGGGGAAAGACTTTATGAAGAAGACTTCCATGGCCATTGCAACAACAACAAAAATAAACAAATGGCACTTAATTAAACTGAAAAGCTTCTGTATAGCTAAGGAGACAACAACCAAAGCAAATAAATAGACAACTTATGCAATGGGAAAGGATTATCAGACAAAAGCTTGATAACTAGAATCTACAGAGAATTCAAATTAATCCACATGAAAAAAGCCAACAATTCCATATATCAACAGGCAAGAGAGATGAATAGAACCTTCTCTAAAGAAGACAGATGAATGGCTACCAAACATATGAAAAATGCTCATTATCCCTAATTATTAGAGAAATGCAAATCAAAACCACCCTGAGATACCATCCAAACCCAGTGAGAATGGCCCACATCACAAAACCTCAAAACTGCAGATGCTGGCGCAGATATGGAGAGAAAGGAACACTTTCACACTGCTGGTGGGATTGCAAACTAATACAAGCTTTTTGGAAGGAAGTATGGAGAACCCTTAAAGAACCCAAGCTAGACCTCCCATTTAATCCTGCAATCCCATTACTGGGCATCTACCCATAAGGGAAAAAATCCTTGTACCATAACGACACTTGCACTAGACTGTTTATTGCAGCTTGATTTATAATCGCCAAAATGTGGGAACAGCCTAAATGCCCAGCAACCCAGGAATGGATTAATAAGCTGTGGTATATGTATACCATGGAATACTATTCAACTATTAAAAAAGATGGAGACTTTATATCCTCTGTATTAACCTGGATGGAAGTGGAACACATTATTCTTAGTAAAGCATCACAAGAATGGAGAAGCATGAATCCTATGTATTCAATTTTGATATGAGGACAATTAATGACCTAGTACAAGGTGGGGGGTAGGGGAAGAGGAGAGCAGAGAGAGAGAGAAGGAGGGAGAGGGTGGGAGAAAGGAAGAGCAGAGAGAGGGGAAGGAGGGAGGGGGGTGGGGGTCTCGGAGTGTGACACACCTTTGGAGGGCAAGACACAACTATAAGAGGGACTTTACCTCACAAATGCAATCAGTGTGACCTGGTTTCTTGTACCCTCAATGAATCCCCAACAATAAAAAAAAAATAGCCAGGTAGTGTGCTGGGCGCCCATAGTCCCAGCTACTCAGTAGGCTGAAGCAAGTGAATCGTTTGAGCCCAAGAGCTGGAGATTGCGTGAGCTATGACACCACGGCACTCTACCGGAGGGTGACAAAGTGAGATTCTGTCTCAAAAAAAAAAAAAGTGAATATCGTCAAGCCATTTTTGTAGATGCTTTTCATAAGTTTAAGGAAGCTGTCTTTTATTCTTAGTTTGCTAAGAGCAGTTTCATTTTTCATCATGAATGGATGTAAATGTTATTAATGTTTCCTGCATCTATCGAGATAATCATAATATTTTCCCTTTATTCCCTTTAACTTGACAAGTTATATCATTTTTCCAATGCCAAACCAATTTTGCATTCTGCAATTTACTTTTGAGTTGCTAGTGTTTCATTTAGGATTTTCCCGCCTATGTTTGTGAGAGAGAACTTGTTAATGTCCTTGTTAGGTCTTGATAGTAAGATGAAGTTGAGCTCATAAAAGGAGTTAGAAAACATTCCTTCTTTTTCTTTTCTTTGAGACAGAGTCTCACTCTATTGCCCAAGCTAGAGTGCCGTGATATCAGCCTGGCTCACAGCAACTTCAAACTCCTGGGTGCAAGCAATCATCCTGCCTCAGCCTCCCAAATAGCTGAGACTACAGGCGACCACCACAATGCCAGGTAATTTTTAGTAGAGACCACTCTTGCTCAGGCTGGTCTCAAACTCCTAAACTCAAGGGATCCTCCTGCCTTGGCCCCCCAGAGTATTAGGATTATAGGTGTGAGCCACCCACCCCTGGTCATATTCCTTATTTTCCTACTTTGGAAAGTATATAAGATTCTTGCTATATCTTCCCTAAATATTTGGGAGAATTCGCTGCTGAAGCAATTTGCATCTGGGGCTTTATTAGTAGGGAAGTTTTTTTTTTTTTGAGACAGAGGCTCAAGCTATCCCCCTGAGTAGAGTGCTATGGCATCACAGCTCACAGCAACCTCCAACTCCTGGGCTCAAGCGAGTCTCCTGCCTCAGCCTCCCAAGTAGCTGGGACTACAGGTGCCCGCCACAACACCTGGCCATTTTTTGGTTGCAGCCATCATTGTTGTTTGG
>CAUYTI010099564.1:0-14700 GCA_963575145.1 Galago senegalensis | reverse complement strand
GAGTCTCTTGCCTCAGCCTCCCAAGTAGCTGGGACCACAGGCGCCCGCCACAACGCCCGGCTATTTTTTGGTTGCAGCCGTCATTGTTGCTTGGCGGGTCCGGGCTGGGGATTCGAACCCGCCACCTTAGGTGTATGTGGCTGGCGCCTTAGCGGGTTGAGCTATAGGCGCCGAGCCCTAATATTTCAATTTAAATTAATTCAAAATCACATTTAACCTTTAATTGTGGACTATTTCTTTTACTGTGCTGAAGATACATTCATTTATTCATCTATTATTAATTGAATACACTACATATATATTTCTTTTCCTTACTAATAGTACTAATATTTATTTATTTATTCATTCACTTATAGACAGAGTCTCACTCTATTGTGCAGGCTAGAGTGCCATGGTGTCAACCTAGCTCATGGCAACTTCAAACTCCTGGGCTCCTGCCTAACCCTTCCAAGTAGTTGGGACCACAAGCACCCTCCACAATGCCTGGCTAATTTTTCATTTTTAGCAGAGGCAGGGGCTCAGTCTTGCTCAGGTTGATCTTAAACTCCTGAGCTCAAGTGATCCTCCTGCCTCAGGCTAGACCAGGTGCAGTGGCTCACGCCTATAATCCCAGCACTCTGGGAGGACAAGACAGGTGGACTGCTTGAGCTCAGGACTTTGAGACTAGCCTGAGCAAGAGCAAGACCCTGTCTCTAAAAATAGCTGGGTGTTGTGGCAGGCAACTGTAGTGTCAGCTACTTTAGAGGCTGAAGCAAGAGGATCACTTGAGCCCAAGAGTTTGAGGTTGCTGTGAGCTATGAAATCACGGCATTCTGCCAATGGGAGGCTGAGACAGGCGGATCCCTTGAGCTTAGAAGTTCAACACCAAAAAAAAAAAAAAAAAAAAAAGAAGTTCAACACCAGCCTGAGCAAGAGCGACCCCATAGCCACTAAAAATAGAAAAACCCACCTGTCATTGTGGCACATACCTATAGTCTCAGCTACTCAGGAAGCTGAGGCAGGAAGATTGCTTGAGTCCAGGAGTTTGAGGATGCTGTGAGTTAAGATGACACCACTGCACTCTAACCTAAATGACAGAGCAAAACTGTCTCAAAACAAGTTTTCTCAGTTCAAGATGAGCAGTAATAATAATTGTAATAACAATAATAATCTATTTATAAATTACAATTTATAATATGCTTCCTCCAGTTTTTAAGCTCCATGTCAGGAGCATTTTTTTTTAATTAAATCATAGCTGTGTACATTAATTCAATCATGGGGTACAGTGTGGTGTTTTCACATACATTTTGAAATACTCTCATCAAACTGGTTAACATGGCCTTCATGTTATTTTCTTAGTTATTGAGTTAAGACATTCATACTCTGCTTTTATAAAGATTCACTTGTACCCTTGTAGGATAAACCATAGCGGTGACCCCACCAAGGAGCATTTTTTCTGTGTGAACATGATACCCATGGAGTTGTATACATCAGACCATGCCATGGACCACGTTTGTATTGTTCACAGTGCTATCCTCTGCTCTAGCAGAGAGGTAGAGGCCTAACAAATATTTGTTGAGTTAATTTTTACGTGAATAAGGCAGTAGGTTAAAATCTTCCAGTCTTTAATAGACATACAAAGAAGAAAACATTCCTAATTTTTTTTTTGAAAAAGTGAGGGAAAGAATGAGAGGACAACCTGTAATAGTCTTAAACGATAATGAAAAAAGACCCAGGAAGGTTGTTAAACATTTATAACCTTGAAAAAGTTAAGACACAGGCTTATTCCTAAAGTGTGAGTTGAGAAATTTACTAAAAATGTCCTTGCTTCATTATTAACAAATGAGAGAACTGCAGTAAATGTAGTTGCAAGGTCTTAAAGGACTCAGTTATTGAAAAAGAAAGAAAGGAGGGAAGAAGGCAGGAAGACAGGGATCGGTGGGAACCATGCACCCATACATTCTTTTTCTTCCAGGGTTCGTTTTTATGTTTAAAGGGCTATGAATTGAAAGGTGTCGTTGTTGTTTGTAGAAGGGGTCGTAGTAAAAATTGCCTGTCTGTGTTGCTGTGAATCTTAGATGTGATTGCCTTGTACGTAGTAGGCTCAACATTCCTTATTGTGTGAATTTCAGTAACTGCTGTTAGAATAGGCGAACTTCACATACAGATCTGGTCTGAATGTGAAGGCCAGGCAGAAATGTAGACGTTAATACTGTTGTGGACATCATGTTATGTACTATTTACCCAGGAGCTACTTTCTCCTCTCCCTTGTGGTGAAAGGAATGGGCCACCAGTTGGGTTGGTGGAGGTCTTACCTGGGATTTTCAGTGGAGCTGACAGAGACAAGACCCTTCTTCTTTGTTGTACAGTTGTGGGAAATCTGGCCTGGAACTGGGGTTGGTAGAGACCCATGCACAGAAGCTGTTTTGGAGACAGTGGTGCTGATGCTTAGGGAACGCAAAGGTAGAGATGAATTTAGGTGCATCCCTCCTTCCCCTCCATTGTTTACATAACCTAATTAGCCCCTTTTGACTCAAGCTACTTCAAATTAGGTTTTTGTCTCTTTTAACTGAAAGAGTGTTTTGGAGTGTTTACATTAATTTTTAAGTTCTCTGTTAAGGATCTTTTTTAATTTTGAAAGAAATCATATCATTTATCATTTATCTTTTCTGTGTGGTTTATTTTAATTTAAAAGCCAACCTAGACATATTATAAAATTCTTCCCTTTAAGCTAGAACACAGATTGTATGCATTGTTTTGTAGCTTTTTTTTTGCAGTTTTTGACCGAGGCTGGGTTTGAGCCCGCCACCTGCGGTATATGGGGCTGGCGCCCTACTCCTTTGAGCCACAGGTACTGCCCTGTTTTGTAGCTTTTTATAATAGCCATGTGTTGCATTGTAGCATGCTTAAATGTTGTACTCTTATGAGGTATAGAGTTAAGAAAAGTATAACATTTTCAGCTAAATTTCAACCTAGTTTTTCTTCATGGAAATTTCATTATTGTAGCAATTCTCCATGACATAGCACAGTGATTTGAGGAAGAGGTAATTTAGAAGAGTTTTTATATTATACTAATACATTAAAAGAGAGGAAATTCAGATTTCCTGGATCAGAATAACAAGAGCCCTAGAATTTTGGGAGAAGCAGAGATTGAGAGCTTACTATATTGATTTTGAAAGCAAAAAGAGTTAAATGGGTTTTGTTTCTTTGTTTTTTGAGACTGAGTCTCATTCTGCTACCCTTGGTAGAGTGCTGTGGTGTCATAGTTCACCAATCTCAAACTCCTGGGCTCAAGCAATCCTCTTGCCTCAGCCTCCAGAGTGGCTGGGCCTACAGGCAACTGCCACAGTGCCCTGCTACTGACCCAAAAGGGCTCTTTGGAGACTGAGGCAAGAGGCTATGTCCCTTGCCAGGCCTGGGACTGGGATGCTGTGAGCCTTGCCCTGGAGCTGCTTGACCTCATTCACCGCTTGTGAGTCTAAATTCCAAGCTGGAGCAGGTGACCTCAGCTGAAGGTGGGCTGGCAGATGGAGGGATAGTCAGGATGTCACTCTGGTGGTTCTATTCCTGGGCTCTGACCACTTGACTTTACTTTCTTCTGGTCTGAACAGTGCTGGAAAGTTGGCCTGCCTCATTGGCATGGAGGGTGGTTTCTTGGTAGACAGCAGCTGTTTCTATCTGCTTGGAGTGTGCTACCTGCCCTCTCCTTCACCTTCAGCATGCCCTGGGAAGCTCAGTGCCTGGCTAGGGTGAAATGGTAGACATTGTGTGGTGGGGAAACTGCTTCATCCCTGGGCCTGACCAGAGAGTTGAGGGTAAAGAGGTCCAGAGAAGAAGGCTGGACTCCACCACACATGTCTCTGCTATGGCTATTCCCCTGTTCTGGAGATAGGCTGCATAGACGGATAGAGGGTCCCCAGGCTCTGATGGTCAAGGTGTGGCCAGATAAATGGCTCTCCCAGGGCTGTCCTGCAGGGCAGAGAGTTTAGACACCACTCCTTCACCCAGTTTCAATCCTTCCACCCAGTTTAGACACCACTCCTTCACCAGTGTCAGTGAGTTGACAAGATTTGGTGAGGTGAGGACTCCTGTTATGTTCCCCGCCCTCCCTACAGATATGTGCACACAATTTTGCATCCCTAACACCGCCTCCCTAAGCCCCCAGTTGTCCTGGCAGAAAATGGTGGGGGAAATGAACAGCCTGGGCATGAAGATAGATACTTTGAAGAGGCAGGTGCAGGCAATGTTGTGGGCTTCTGTCATCTTCTCTCACTCAGCTGGCAGGGATGTGTGCCACAATTTGCTAAAGATTCCTGTTGACATTTCTGCAGCTTCTGGTGAGCAGCCATCCCAGGCCTCAAACCCAGAGCCACACATGCTCCATCCAAAGATTCTTGACCCTGAACAAAGAAAGCTACCAGCCTGGTCTCAACCACCCTTGGACTTAAGGATAGTGAATTAACCCTGTTTTACCCCTTAAACTTAAGGCCACATCGTTTCTACCCGAGGACCCATAAATCCAGAGAGGTAAAGTCTTTTCCAACCCCTGAAGCCTAGACAGAGTGCTGTCCCAAACAAGGACCCCTTAACATGGGAGGCACACCATCAGGCCAGAAGGGCTGAGCTGAGTGTCCTTTCGTCTATCCCTCTAGAAAAAGAATGGTATCATCGTGATGTTGACATAACTGTTTGTTTGCTAATATGTCCACCATGGCAGGTGATCCCCACCTTGGTTTTTTATGCAGCTCTGGCGTGGGCTGTGGTTGCCAGGGCCCTCAGGACAACTCCAGTAGTCCCATGTTCCTGTTGGGCAGATCTCCCATCCTCATTGCCACTCAGATCTGGGGCCACAGAGTCAGTGCTAATGGGTTTGATGCCTCTGTCTCTGAGTCCCATGTAAAAGCATTTTTTTTTAAACAGCTGAACAGAACTTGACTATTTCACTCATTTCATATAACAAATAATATTATTGATTATTATATTAACAGTTTTATTGAGGTATAATTTCATGTTTTAGGATAGAATTCAATGATTTTGAGTAAATTTACATACTTGTGCAACCATCACCACTATCAAAATTTAGGACATTTTGGTTGGACACAGTAGCTCAGGCCTATAATCTTAGCACTCTGGGGGGCCAAGGTGGGAGGATTACTTGAGGCCAGGAGTTTGAGACCAGCAGTTGGCAAAGTAGCAAGACCTTGTCTCTACAAAAAGCAAAAGGTGAAAGATTTGTTTGTTCTGAAGAGAAACCAAAGTGTTACAACATATAAAAAAACTTAGCATTTGCAGTTACTTAGTTACTTTCTGTTCTTACCTCCCAGCGCCAGAAAACCACTAACCTAATTTCTGCCTCTGTATTTGCCATTTTGGACAGTTCATGTGAACGGACCCATATAATATGTGCTTCCTGGTGTGTGATTTCTTTCGGTGACCTAATGTTTTTGAAGTGTAACTTTATGGAGCAAAATAGATGCTCTTTTATCAAAAAGATAGATCCTAAGGTTAAAGAAACAACAGATACCTACAGATCAAGGGTTCAGGACTCTGCTGGCATGGCAACTTCATAAATCCCCACAGCTACTAGAAAATCCACACTTTTGCTAAACTCCTTAACAATAGGCGCTATTGGCTTGGCGTCTGTGGCTCAAGTGGCTAAGGTGCCAGCCACATACACCTAAGGTGGTGGGTTTGAATCCAGCCTGGCCCACCAAAACAACGATGATGGCTACAACCAAAAAAAAATAGCTGGGCATTGTGGCAGGCGCCTGTGGTCTCAGCTACTTGGGAGGCTGAGGCAAGAGACTCGCTTGAGCCCAGGAGTTGGAGATTGCTGTGAGCTGTGATGCCATGGCACTCTACCCAGGGGGATAGCTTGAGGCTCCTCTGTCTCAAAAACAAACAAACAAACAAACAACAAACAATAGGTGCTATTAGGTAAATTATCTGACCATCTCCTAACTCTGATTTGCAACTTAGATCACTACAACATTGACTGGACAGAGGACTAGCCTTATAAACCTTCTTTCCTGATAAGCAACTGCAGACCTTAAGCCAGTTTCAGCCAGCTTATAGAGACTACACAAAACTGTCTTTGTGCACTGTTGTTTACCTTTTGATGTAAAGAGCCAAATTCTACCTCATTTTAATGCTAAAGCCCCACTCCACAGTGAACATGGGAACTGTGTTACATGCGTGTGACCCACTTGTGGTATGTATGTTTACCCATTTGTGCTTGACTTCCCTCATAAACATGCACAGCTTTTTCCCCAAATGTGCTAAATATGTATGAATGTATTATACATAATACATACCCTCTGAGACAGAAACCTGACTTGCCCTTTCCCTTGGGACGCTTATGGCACATGGTGGAGATGGTCTCTTCCCAGTTTGCAAATTAAGACTGCCAGTAAAGCTCTCCTTTTACTGTTTGTCACCCTGATTACAAAGCAGTACATTCTTTTTTAAGCTCACAGCAACCTCCAACTCCTGGGTTTAGGCAGTTCTCTTGCTTCAGCCTCCCGAGTAGCTGGGACTACAGGCGCCCACCACAACGCCTGGCTATTTTTTGTTGCAGTTTGTCCCAGGTGGGGTTTGAACCTACCACCCTCAGCATATGGGGCCGGCACCCTACTCACTGAGCCACAGGCACTGCCCAATATGCCGCATTTTTGTTTATCCATCTATAAGTTGATAGGCCTTTGGATTCTTTCCAATTTTTGGATATTTTGAATATGCTGTTTTGAATATTCAGCTAAAAGGCATTGTGGGAAAATATGTTTTAAGTTTTCTTAGGTAGGTTCCTAGCACAATTGTGGGTTCTATGGTAAATTTATCTTTAACTTTTTAAGAAACTGCCTTGATGTGTTAATCAAGAAGCTCTACCAATTTACATTCCTGTGATGTAAGAAGGTTTTTGTTTTTCCATATGCTTGTCAACATTTGTTATTGTCTGTTGTTGTGATTATTGTCATTCCAGTGGGTACAGATAGTGGTATCTCATTATAGTTTTAATTTGTGTTACCCCCACCCAAGATGGAGTCTTACTCTGTTGCCCCAGGTCAGAGTTCCTTGGTGTCAACCTAGCTCACAGCAACTTAAAACTCTAGGTTCAAGTGATCCTCCTGCCTTAGCCTCTGGAGTAGCGGGGACTACAAGGGCCTGGTGCCAAATGCCCAGCTAATTTTTCTATTTTTGGTAGAGATGGGGTCTTGCTTCTGTTCAGGCTGGTCCTGAAGTTCTGAGCTCAAGGGATCCTCCTGCCTTGGCCTCCTGGAGTGCGAGGATTACAGGCATGAGCCACCTAGCCTGGCGATAATTTGCATTTCTTTAGTAACTAATGATTTAAGCATATTTTCATATGCTTATTGATCTTTTATATGTCTTTGGTAAAAGGTCTATTCACATTTTTTACCCATTTTAAAAATCAGATTATTTGTATTTTTGTTATTATTGGTTATTTTTAATTATTCTCTGATTTTTGAACAGATCTGATATAGCAATGAGCAGAATAAGTAGGAAATCAAACTGATTTTTGTTCACTTATTGTGATGTCCAAGCAACTGAAAGGGCAAGGTATTTAAAGTTTTTTTTTTTTCCTTTTGTTGTTGTTGTTATAGGGCTGAGGAGACACTGGTGACAAGTGGTAGAATTTTGTGAAATTTGTAGAAATTTATCAGTGTGTGAAGACCACTGCAGAAAGTTGAAAAAACAGAGCAAATATTCTTGTTCTTCACAGGAAAGCAATCCTGGAGAAAAAGGACTGCCTTAACTCATGGACTCTGAGTAGTAAATACATGCTAATTCTCCCATAGTTTGAAGATGTTCCTGGATTTTTATTTGGTTCACAATTTGGTGATTCATAAAGATAATTACTCAACAACCTTTAACTTATCACTTTTAAATGATGATTGTTAAATATTTAACTAATTAAGAAGACCAGGACAGGCTCGGTGCCTGTGGCTCAAGTGGTTAAGGCGCCAGCCACATACACCTAAGGTGGCAGGTTCAAATCCAGCACAGGCCTGCCAAACAACAATGACGGCTGCAACCAAAAAATAGCCAGGTGCTGTGGCGGGCGCCTGTGGTCCCAGCTACTTGGGAGGCAGAGGCAGGAGACTCGCTTGAGCCCAGGAGTTGGAGGTTGCTCTGAGCTGTGATGCCATAGTACTCTACCCAGGGGGACAGCCTGAGGCTCTGTCTAAAAAAAAAAAAAAAAAAAGAAATTTACCATTAGTCAGAGAAATGGTACTCAAATCTACCTTGAGATATTGCCAAACCCCAGTAAGAATAGACCACATCACAAAGTCCAAAGCTGCAGATGCTGCTGTGCATGCAGAGAAATCAGAACATGTATTTGCTATTGGTGAGACTGCAAACTAATACAGCCTTTTTGGAAAGAAGTATGGAGAATCCTCAAAGAGCCAAATAGAACTTCTATTTGATCCTATTCCATTATAGGCATCTATGCAGTAATGGGATTACAGGAGTTTACCACAAGGACATTTGAACTCAAATGTTTATAGGACCAAATTCATAATATTAAAGATGTGGAAACAGCCCAAATGCTCGTGGATAGATTAATAAACTGTGGCATATGTACACCATGGAATACCATTCACCCATAAAAACAATGGAGATTTTATATCTTTTGTATTTACCTGGAGTTGAAGAACATTCTCCTTAGTAAAGGATCTCAAGAGTGGAAAAACAAGCAGCCCATGTACTAAATACTAATTTGAAACTAGTAGATGAACCGCAAAGGCTCCCACATGAGAAAAAACACAATTAAATTAAAGTAGTGGCTGGGGCTGGTGGCTCACACTTGTAATCTTAGCACTCTGGGAGGCTGAGGTGGGTGGGCTGCCCTGAGCTCATAGGTTCAAGACCAGCCTGAGTAAGAGAGAGAAAGAGAGATCCCTTTCTCTAAAAAATAGCCAGGTATTGTGTCTGGTACCTGTTGTCCCAGATATGAGGGAGGCTGAGACAAGAGGATAGTTTGAGTCCAAGAGTTTGAGGATGCTGTGAGCTATGATGCTATAGTACTTTACTTAGGGCAACAAAGTGAGACTCTGTCTCAGAAAAAACAAAAAAAATTCAAGTAGTGGGGAGGAGGAAGAGAGGAAAGGGGTTCAGTAAGTGTCTACCTAACGGGTACAATGCAGGGGTATTTGGCCCATCTGGGTGAAGGACTTAAATGCAACTTTTCCTAATAAACACAAACAATGTAACCTAATCATATGTACCCTATGTTAATCAGAAATAAAAAGAAGAAATTTACCATTAGTAATGAGGTTGGGATAAGAGTTTTACAAATCAAGGCAAGGATATCATCAAATTAAGTTTGAGCCTTTTTAAATTTCTCTCTCTCTTCTTCTTAGAGATAGGGTCTTGCTCTGTCTCCAAGGCTGCAGTCTAATGGCACAATCACAGCTCACCACAGCCTCCAACTCCCAGGGTCAAGCAATTCCCCCGCCTCAGCCTCCAGCCATTTCACTAAGTCTTTTTTTTTTTTTTTTGCAGTTTTTGGCTGGGCGGGTTTGAACCTGCCACCTCCCGTATATGGGACTGGTGCCCTACTCCTTGAACCACAGGCACCCCCCTTTTTTTTCTTAAAGTAAGGAAATTAGTTGGGTAGAGGTGGCTAGAATAGGATATGAGGTTGAGTGTGTGGGCTGTCCTAGAATAAGAACTGGGAACAATAAAGATCCAGAGGCAGGACATGATAAAACATCTTCAGAAAACAGGCTTATTGGTCTTTTTCTATATGGCAAACCTGGAGTACCATCAGGAGATAAGGATGAGAATATAATATAAATATAAGGCAATGTCTGGAGATTTGTGATTATGATGGGTTTTGAGTGAAGATATATATATATTTTGTGGTGTCATAGCTCACAGCAACCTCAGACTTGGGAATCAAGCTATTCTCTTGCCTCAGCTTCCGAAGTACAGGTGTTTACCACAAAGCCACAATGCTATTTTAAGAGATGGAGTCTCCCGCTGGCTCACTTTGGTCTCTGACTAGTGAACTCAGGCAATCCACCCGCCTCGGCCTCCCAGAGTGCTGGGATTACAGGCGTGACCTGCCACACTTGGCCTTGAAGATTTTTTTTTTTTGCAGTTTTTGGCCAGGGCTGGCTTTGAACCTGCCACCTCCTTATTTGGGGCCGGCGCCCCACTCCTTTGAGCCACAGGCGCTGCCCTGAAGATTTTTTCTTTACATTTCCGATTAATGTGGGGGGGTACAAACAGATTCCATAGTTTGCATTTGTAAGGTTAATGTAGGATTCATAGGTGAGTCGTACACCCAGATAGTGTGTAATATACCCGTGAAATGTACCTGTTGGCTGGGTTGAGTGAAGATCTAAGGAGTATGATTTTTTTCACTAAAGATTTTGAACAGGAGAATGACAGAAAGGAAGTACTTTAGAAGATTATCCTGGTAATAGTGTGAGAGTTAAGACGAAGCAGGGGGAAAGAGGGGGAAAAATTAGAAGGCTGCTTCAATAATAGTAGACTTTGATAACAATAGAAATTTACATGTCAAACGAAATGCAAATGCTTAAAACACATCTGAAAGATCCTGTGTATAATTCCTGTAGTCTATTGCAAATAAAGAAAAAGTTGTCCTTATTAAAGATTTTCCTTAAGGTGAACCCCTTATCTCGGCAGCTCTCAACTTTGAAAGTTGAAAGCCTAGGAGGGGATTGGGGGAAGGGACTGAGGCAAAGCCCAGCCCAGAGCCGCGGGAGAAGGCGCGGCTGCCCGCGGGGGGCGTGTGCAGGGGCGGGGACGCCAGCCGAGGTGCGCGGCAGCTCCAGAGTATCGCGAGAGTTGGGCGGGCCGAGCAATCGCAGCAGTCAATTCCCGCACCCTCCCCGAGGAGCCGCCGGCCCTGGACTCTCCAAATTCTGAGCTCTCATCATGGCGGCGGCGGCCGCAGCGGCAGTCGGGGGCCAGCAGCCGTCCCAGCAGGAACTCCCCGCGTCGGGACTGGCCCTAGACAAGGCAGCCACTGCCGCTCACCTGAAGGCGGCCCTCAGCCGGCCAGACAACCGGGCAGGTGCTGAGGAGCTGCGGGCGCTGCTGGAGCGGGTGCTGAGCGCCGAGCGGCCGCTGGCCGCGGCTGCTGGGGGCGAGGAGGCGGCGGCTGGCGGCGGGGGCGGTCCGGGGGCGGCCGAGGAGGAGGCCCTGGAGTGGTGTAAGTGCCTTTTGGCCGGCGGCGGCGGCTATGACGAATTCTGCGCTGCGGTGCGGGCCTACGACCCCGCGGCGCTCTGCGGCCTGGTATGGACAGCCAACTTCGTGGCCTACCGCTGCCGGACGTGCGGCATCTCCCCCTGCATGTCCCTGTGCGCCGAGTGCTTCCACCAAGGCGACCACACCGGGCACGACTTCAATATGTTCCGCAGCCAGGCTGGGGGTGCCTGTGACTGTGGGGACAGCAATGTGATGCGGGAGAGTGGGTGAGTTGATTCCTAGCCCCCTGGTGAGCGACCCTGGGCGGGGGCCACTGGCAGCAGCCAAGACTAGGGGACCGGGAGCCGACCCTGAACTGTCAAGGGAAGAGTGTGGAGGAGGTTGCAGCCACATGGGGATGGAGGTGACTGAGCTGTCAGCGGTGGAAGGGGGTGGGGAGACGGGGAGAGCAGTGAGCATGTTTAGGGAATGGGGCTGTGATTTTTTGGGGAAGCCAGGGTGGGTGCGTGATACACTTTAACCGGTGTATGGAGTAGGAGGGGAGGGAGCAGGAAAGGGTATTTGGGGAATCGGGAGTCAAGCTGTCAATTGTGTGTGTACTTGTTGGGAAAGGCTGCAAAGCTGCCCAGTTCTTTGAAGAGAGATTTGGATCGGCGGGGAGCGGGGTGATATTGGGACGGAATTGGGTCGCGAGACGATGAGAGTTGGGGAGGTGGTCTTGCAATTGCTGGGAAGAACGCAAGGGGAGAAGGGCTTCTGAACTGTGTGTCTGTCAGTATGAGGGAAAGAGCTCTTAAGCTGATGGGGGTTGAAGGAGGAGGGATGGGGAGGAGCTTGTATGAAAAGTGACTGTTGAGCTGTCAGTGGAGTATTTGGTGTGCTGGAATGACATCTAGAATTGGGCTACTGAGCAGTAAGTTATAGAATACCCTCCATACTAGAAGAACAAACAAAACACTGAAGGAATTAGGCATCACGTGTTAGGTCTTCTCTAGTTATGGGTGCTTTGTTCACTGATTAATATGTGAGCATTTGTCTAAAAGGTGACAAGTGCATTTTTAAGTGCATCCATTTTTGACAGGAGTGACGGATCAAGTGTTGGGATTTATGAGAAAAGACAACATTTCAGAGTTTGCTGTGAGTTACAGACAGGTCGTAGGGTCTTGGCTTGGAATGTAATGTCAATGTCAGGGACAATCCTGAAAAAAAAAAGTGGTAAAGGGGAGATTTAGGCTGGGCAGAAGTTAAAAGGTCACTAGCAAATCCAGTTATTCAACTTTTTCAATTTTCAGGTCTTATAATTAATGATAGAATGTAATCTTTTTGGAAATTATCACACTTTTCTTCTTCAGAAAAGTTGTAGGTTACTGTTACTCCAAAATGTACATACTATGTACAAATTGGGCTCATGGGATATTAAAAATGAATGAGACATTGAATCCATTTACACTAGAGTAGAAAGTCATAAATTCCTTAAATAATAGTCTGGGAGTGAGAGGAGGGAGAGGAACCTTCTGTGTCCAGGCACTTTGAAAAAGGCTTCAGAAAGGAGGTATTTTGAGCTTGCTAACAACAGCAACATAGTAATTGCAGCTAACATTTGAGCTCTTCAACTGTATCCCTAACACTTTAAAAATACTTCAAAAATTTAATTTTTGAATATGTAAGATATTTATATAGGTTATATATATATATGTTTATATGCAGTTTGATTTTTCCGTCCCATCCGGTCTCCTGTCTGCTTAGTTCCTTGCCATTGTCAGTAATTTCTCTTAGTGCAAAATAATCAAAGATGAGTATGTTTCCTCATTTTTCAGTCTCTTTTTGTGCAGAGGGTATCTTGCTCTTTTATACATCTTACATTTTTTACTTAGATGTCTTTTCTTATCACTAAATTAAGTGCCCTCATTCTATTTTTTAAGAAGTACTACATAAGTGTTCCATGCCATGAATTTGACATTCTTGACAAAAGAGATCTAATCATCTCTTTTGAGGGCATTTCTAGTATGAAATAGAAAACCTAGTATACCTGTCTTTTTCCACCTGTACAGGAATATCAGTGGGATAAATTCTCAAAAGTGAGATATCCAAATTGCATTCTATAAGGCTTAGTACTAAGTAGTGTATGAGACTGCTTGTCTCCCAACCGTCTCATCAAGAGAGTGTTATCAAAACTGCATTTTCATCCATCTATTTGGTTAAAAATAGTCAAATTCTTACTGCCTTACATGATTTAACTCATTTAGTCTTCAACAACTATGAGATTGTTATTGTTGCTATTCCCATTGTACAGAAGAGGAAAGTGGGGAGTATGTAGCTAAAAACAACTTGCTTAAGATCACATAGTAAGCTAGGCATGCTGGCTCCAGAGCCTGACTGCTCAGCTACTTCTTTCAACTAAGTAGCATTTTGTATGTGTGTATGTGGAGACAGAGTCTCTGTGTTGACCAGGCTAGCCTGGCTCACAAACCCCTGGATTCAAAGCAGTCCTCCTGCCTTATGAGCCTCTTGGATAGCTGTGACTACAGATGCCTGCCACAATGCCTAACTACTATTTCTATTTTTAGTAGAGACAGGATCTCACTCTTGCTCAGGCTGGTTCAGGCTGGTCCAGGCTGGTTTTGAACTCCTAAGTTCAAGGGATCCTCCCTCTTCAGCCTCCCAGAGTACTAGGATTACAGCCACAGACTTGGTGTTTTTTCTTTTTTAAAATGTCATTCTTTTCTTTTTTTTTTTTTTTAAGAGACAGAGTCTCACTTTGTTGCCCTTGATAGAGTGCTCTGGTGTTATAGCTCATAGCAACCTTCAACTCCTGGGTTTAGGCGATTCTCTTGTCTCAGCCCCCCAAGTTAACTGGGACTACAGGCACCCTTAAATGTCGTCCTTATTAGGGCCTTTCTTTCTCTCTCTTTTTTTTTTTTAGTAACTTTTTTTTTTGAGACAGAGTCTCACTTTGTGCCCTCCGCAGAGTGCGTGGCATCACAGCAACCTCAAACTCTTGGGCTTAAGCTATTCTCTTGCCTCAGCCTCCCTGGTAGCTGGGATTATAAGTGCCCACCACAACGCCTGGCTATTTTGTTCTTGTAGTTGTCATTGTTGTTTTAGCTCTCTGGGGCCGGGTTCGAACCTGCCACCCTACGTGTATGTGGCTGGTACCCTACCCACTAAACCACAGATGCCACCCAACTTTTTTTTTTTTTTTTTGCAGTTTTTGGCCAGGGCTAGGTTTGAACCCGCCACCTCTGGCATATGGGGCCTGCGCCCTACTCCTTTGAGCCACAGGTGCCACCCCCAACTTTTTTTTTTTTAAATTTAAGAAAGACATCAAAACATAGAGGAGATGGAGTAATCCTTTACTGATACTTAGACATGTTTACTTTTTTTTTTTTTTGAGACAGAGCCTCAAGCTGTCCCCCTGGGTAGAGTGCCATGGCATTACAGCTCACAGCAACCTCCAACTCCTGGGCTCAAGCGAGTCTCTTGCCTCTGCTTCCCAAGTAGCTGGGACCACAGGCGCCC
>CAUYTI010099563.1:0-27209 GCA_963575145.1 Galago senegalensis | reverse complement strand
TATGGTCCCAGCTACTTGGGAGGCGGAGGCAAGAGACTCGCTTGAGCCCAGGAGTTGGAGGTTGCTGTGAGCTGTAATGCCACGGCACTCTACCCAGGGGGACAGCTTGAGGCTCTGTCTCAAAAAAAAAAAAAAAAAAAGAACCAACATAACAGATAAACACACAGATAAAATGTGTGTTAGGGGTGGAAAGTGGCTGGGGAGGGGCGCTTTAGAAAAGAGTCACTGTGGCCTGGAGTGGTTGAAAAGGGTTTTCAAGAGAAGCCAGGTCTTTGAATGATGGGCCAATTGTACAATGATGAAAATCTATCTTACTCAGCGTTCCGTGTCTTGGGTCATGCACAACAATTATCTAGGATTCTGATTGTGGTTCTGCCTCAGGTTCCCAGCCTACTGTCCTTTGGAGTATTCTTCCTGGCTCATCAAATGCCAGGGCTACCTGACACGTGCACTATGAGCATGTTAGGATGAGCAACTGATGCTAAACATCCTGGGGAAACTTGGCGATGCTATTTCTAAAGGCTCACAAATACCAGGTGACCAAATACAGAGACGGGCTCCCCCGGGTTCCTGAGTTATAAAGTGTCAGTAGTGATTCAGAGTGCACTTGAAATGGCCCAACATCAACAAGGTGTTGCCAGAAGCATTTCTCTTCTGGGGTGTGCTGGTCACAAGTTGAACATAGATGAATCAACTGAGATCTATTGATTCCACGCCTCTAGTGTGCTCAGGCCTAAGCTGGGTAATATTAGTGGAATTGCAAACATTATTAATAAGGTGCTGTTTGGGTGAGTTTATGGCACACAGACTTGAACTGGAAGCTATAAATCCTCAGGAGTGCACACACTCAGCGAGGTTTGTATCCGAGTTTACTTGACCTCAGGAAGCACCCTAAGAGAGGCTCCTTTTCCCCAAAAGATTTGATTCATCCCTGTATCTAATTCATCATGTCTTGGAGCACAGACTTCCTTATGCACTTGCTTGCTGGTTCTGTCAATGTAAAAGGAATTCAACTGAATCAGGGTGCACTGCACCACCACCAAACAAAACCAGAACGCTACGGCCCTGAGCCCCATTTGCACAGAGATGTGTTTTTCCTCTTGCTGGGCTCTGTTGACAGTATGGCTGGACTGGAGCTGTGCACTGCACAGAGTAAATGCCCACAGGCCAGCTCTCCTGCCCTGCAGGACCGGAGCAATCCTTCTGTCTAAGGGAATGAGAAGAGGTTAAGGTTTACTTGATCAGTTCTGAACATCAGAAGGGGCTCCGTGGCCATTTTTGCACAGAGTATACCATTATACCCCTAGCTGAAGACCACCTCTAAGAGGCCTTGCAATAAACCTGGAGCAGAAAAACAAAAGCAAATAATACGAGTGAGACCACAGAAACACAGTAATAACATTTCTGTGTAGTGATATTTGCAGTTCTTTAGCAAATATTGACTCACTAAGTATGAGGAGGAAAAACAAACCTAGTTTATATTTGAGTCAACCATATAAAGCGAGGGAAGTACTCCCTTAGGGAGTCTTCTGCCTGTTCTGGGATTAAGCCTAGAAAGGAGCACTCCTTTATATGCAGCCTGCAGTCTGCCGTTGAAGTGTCTCCCACGCCCCGTCTGCAGTCATCAGAGGCTTTCTCCTCCAGCTTATGACAGCATTTTCTCCCAGTGGCTGGAGAAATGGTGAGGCAAGGCCAGCTGCAAGTAATGACATGTGGCCTTATGAAAACAATCATTCTATTTTAATATGGAACTGCAATATTTGCTTTCCCGTCTCCATTTTTTGTCTGCAGTAAGAAGGACTTACTGTAAAGTCTCCTGTCTTCTTTGGAGTTTCCTGATCAGGGTCTTCTGCTAGATGGAAAGACAAACCAATATTTCATTTGTTAATCATCATACTATGAGTATAGTAGACCAAAAGATCATCATAAAAGAATAGGAAAGAAGATAAGATTGAGAGAGGAGGTGGGTGCCTTTGAGGAAGTCCTTTGGTGATGAGGAGGTCCTTTGGTAGCAGAAGTGATGTTTAGGTGTCTGGAGCAGGGAATGTGCCCCTCATTCAGTTCAAGAGTGAGCCTAAGAAGCAGCCAATCCTCAGAGGAGATGATGGCGTGACAGGCCAGGGGTGGTGAGGGGCTGAGGACACACATTCTGGGCTTTCCAGCTCCAGCTGCAATTGCTGTGTCTCCAGCATGAACAGGGCAGCCATCCTTAGGGTCATGTGTCTATGTGTGCATATGTATACCACTAGCAGGGTACGACTCGCACATGGAAATCGGGTTGATTCATAAAAAATATATGTAGTCCCTCCTGTTTATCCAAGTAAAGGCAGCAGCTCTAAGAGCTTTCCTCCCTTGCCCATGAGAGTAGCCTACCCATGTAACTGTTACAGAATGTCCATCAGGCACACTCAGGGGCCTGTTCAGATTATGTTGGCTGAAATTTATTTAATCTGGGAGGGATTTTTTTCTTTAAAAAAAGGGGAAAAAGTTATAAGTATAAAATCAGCTAGAGAGTGTTAGAAGGTGCTGATAAAACTGAAGAAGGTTGGAACTTAAGCATCGTTTGTTCTATGCCACCCCATCCTCTGCTGCCATTATTACATTTCTTCTGGGTAAGCTGGGAGGAAAAGAGCCCTCGTGAGCTCTTCTCCCACCATTCGTAGGCATCCTCCCTCCTCTAGAGGATGTTTCATACTTTTCTGTCTTCGCTAGTATTTCATAACAGGAACTTCTGAAATGTGTTATTTACACAAAAATTTGTTTAAAGGCTTATTCTTTCCTGGCAGTCCCTTAACTAGGTTACTCAGCCAGATGTTTTCCTTTGATGTGAAAAAAATCTTTTATTGCAGAATGAAAGATGTCAATACTTTGATCCTCTTTCTTTTTTTTTGATCCTCTTTCTTTTGGCCAGTTCTCACCCTTACCCTTCTATAGGCAGCCCTTCGTAAATTTGGTTTTTTTAATTTGTTTGTTTGTTTTGCAGTTTTTGGCCAGGGCTGGTTTTGAACCCACCACTTCTGGCGTATGGGGCTATAAAATAAATTTTTGACCTCAGCAAACAGTCCAGAGATTGGGAGGAGGATGAAGGGGACCTCCCATCAAACCTCACTGGAGTTATTTACTTGATCCTGGAGGGAGACTGATCTGTTCTCTTGAGCATGAGTGGCAAGGACCAGATGCACAGTGCTGAGTTTCTCTCCATCTCAGGCACAATGGGGTTTTCAAGAACTATTGACTCTTACAGGTAGAAGAAGACTCCAGGCCACACAAATGGTCGATATTTTCTGAATCGCCACAGTAGAAAGATGGAGAAGAATGAGAAGATGAGGGAGTCTTTTTTCTTTTTTTTTTTTTTTTTGAGACAGAGCCTCAAGCTGTCACCCTGGGTAGAGTGCCATGGCCTCACAGCTCACAGCAACCTCCAACTCCTGGGCTCAAGCGAGTCTCCTGCCTCCGCCTCCCAAGTAGCTGGGACCACAGGCACCCGCCACAACGCCCGGCTGTTTTTTGGTTGTAGCCAACATTGTTGTTTGGCAGGCCTGGGCTGGATTCGAACCCGCCACCTTAGGTGTATGTGGCTGGCGCCTTAGCCACCTGAGCCACAGGCGCCGAGCCTGAGGGAGTGTTTCTTCTTTCCTTTTTTTTTGAGCTTTTCCTGGAGAAGACTCTGGTAGTCCAGGTTTACCAAGATGGAAGATTATTACACTGCAGACATGCAGAAGACTGAGCTATAGATTCTAAGGACAATTCCCAAAGGAGTGTTGCCAATCCTTCCAAGCATGGTGTTTCTACTACTTAGTCAGACATTTGGTCTCATTTGAAAGAGAAAATCTCATGTTTTGAAGTTAGTCTCACATATATTTTTAAAAAGATGCTACAGAATATTTTATAGCATAGGGCTGAATGTATAAATAATGTCTTCCTCCATTGACATTTTCTAATCTTTGCACTGGGCATAATGCAAAGGATAAAGGAAGAGCAGGATCTTGCAATAGTGAAAAGAAAGCCTACATTTGTTGTCCATACTTGGATTTACAAACTTGCCATCTTAAAAACAAAAAAAAAACAACAAAACTGAAAACCCAAAGACTTTAGAAGAGGATTAGAAGGCAAGAAATGTTCTGGGCTGAAGGAAAAGAGCTTTTGGAAGATCTGGGGTCTAGACCTCAAAATCTATACTGGCCAACCAGCCTCTCCAGTCTCTCTGCCCTAACAATGCAGTGAGAAGCTGGGCTAGATCATTCCTTAGGTCCTTCTCAGCTCTAGTGCTTGTTTCATGATTTTCCTCTGAGAATTCCAGAAGCCTTTATGTAACTCGCCTAGCTAAGAGTCCATTTAGGGTAAGCATGGGGCCTGCAGCTCTGCACTCGTCACCAAAGAACTAGCCAAGCTCAGAAAGCTATTTCAGCTGAAGGTAGATGGAAACAGCTTGTCAGATGCAGTGGGAGAGCTGAGGGAATTCATTATCTTGATGACACATGTATTGGAGTGGGGCTGCTGTCCAGCTGGGGGTCAAAGAAACTGGCCTTTGGTCAGAATCCAGCTGCATGAGAGGGCATGCTAGAGGTAGACCTAAACCCAGAGTGGGGTGTCTGTGCCACCCTGTCTGACCTTTGACCAGTTACTCACCTCTCTGGAACACTGTTTTATGCGTGTGTGAAGTGAGGTCATCACTGCCTGGCTCAGTGGCTTTTGATAAAGTCAAAACATATATGGAAGTAAAAGGGTTTGAAAACTGTAAAATGACATATTAACAGAAGGATTGTGATGGGTTTTCAAAGTTGTTTCTGCTTCTGTGCAGTCTGGGGGCCTGGAGAATGTCAGCACTGGACCAAGGAGAGTCTGAGCAGAGAGGTGAAGGGGGGCAAGAGCAGGATCGAGGCCAGTGAGAGAGATGAAGGGGGGCAAGAGCAGGATCCAGGCCAGTGAGAGAGGTGAAGGGGGGCAAGAGCAGGATCAAGGCCAGTGAACAGAGAAGGGCTCTTACCTATCAGCCCCTCCAGGCTAGGGTATTTGGAAGCTCAGAGCCTACAGTGTCCATGTCCCCACTCCCACTCTGCATTGTTACCAATTCCAAAGGCTCTCTGTTCATTGATGGCTCAGACTTACTGCTAGAAAATTCTGTTGCGGTATTTTGTCTAAACAGAAAGTGCCTGGCTGTGGTACCACCAGGGCTGATAGCTGATGTTCCACCCTAGGACTTTCTTGCAGGAGGACTGGCGGCTGCACTGAAGTTGATGCCTTAATCTCCTCACAGAAGGGGCTCAATAGGCCACTGAGGCACATGCATCTTTTGCATCCTGCTCCTGACGGTCTGAGGGACCACAGGGTTTCAGTCTCTGGGCAGGTTCGCGAACTTTGTTCTTTTAATGGCTACTTGTTTTCTGGGTCTAGATTTAGCAGGTAGAAGGATCCTTTCCCTCAGATTTCCAAGTCAAATAGCTGCCAGGGCTAGAGTAAAAATAACAAGTGAGTAAATGACCCACAACTTGCACAACCCAGAGCTGCTGGGTGTAGAAGGGCACGGGACTGAGTGAGGGCCCTGTGTGGAGCCTTCCTGTGTCTGCAGGGAACTGCTTCTCACGTGCAGGGTCTTATATAAGACATGGCACAGTGCTCTGCACCTCCCTGCTGGGCCAGTTCAAGGGGCACAGGATTAGCCGGCTGGAGCCAAGCTCTATTTATAGAAGGCAGAAAGTTGAGCTGCAGGATAGCCACTGGGAAGGTATTCGTTTACTCCACTGAAAGGAACAGAGATAGAAACTCCTAAGGAGAACACTATATTGGAAGGCCATTTGTCCCACCGATAATCTAAGAACATTTGAGAGTGGAGAGGGGAAGAAAACAGAATGAACAAACTGGAAAAGTCACTGTTCCTTGTGTGGTCATTCCCTTCTTTAGCTGTTGTACAGATTCAAACCTAAGATTGTAAAAGTATAATTTATCCAGGAAGCCTGATGGATGAAACAAGACTTTATGTCTTCGTCAGCAACCTAAACTCACATTTGAATACACATTACACCTTAGTAGGCACAGTAAATTCTGATTATTCAACACCCTGGGCAATCTCTAGTAACCCAAATACTGGATCTCCAAGCCAAGGTAGGCAGTAGTCACTGTATTCATGTGCAGGAAAGGGCATTGCTATTGTGTATATACTCATCTGCTTCAGTTCCTCATAGCCAGTTAATTCCTTTAGAACAGAAGGTGGTAGGAGGTATGGTGATAATTTAATATGGCTAATTAAGGAAAAAAATGATCTGAACTCATATGTTGTTGGTGGTGATGGTTTTGTGTGTGTGTGTGTGTGTGTGTGTGTGTAAGATTTGGCAGAACGGACCAGTGGAATCTATTGTAAAGGGCAAGTCTGAAAGTGGGTAGGTCCAAAGCTGGAAAGGGCAGAGCCATGCTGAGATCTAAGGACAGAAGCAAAAACTACGAACAAAGACAGGTTGAAAGCAGAGAAGCTCAGGCATTTTAGCAGAGATAAATCCAAGATGGGAACTAAATCCCGAAAGGACTATCCTCCAACACTAGGAGGTACAGAAAGGGAACCAGGAAAGTGGACTTTGATAAGACCCAAGGCATTAGCAGAGAGAATGTATGCACCAGAGACCTGATCAATCCTGTCTGCAACAAGTAGGAGATTTTATTGCGACTTCAGGCACCACTTGATATCTAATAGATATTCAGGTGAGCATCCATGTTTATGGAAGTCGCATTTGGAAATTTCCTTTAGAGATACGTTTTTGAACATAAGAAAACATATATCATGAGGTCTTTGTCAATGCCTTTGTTTGTCTATTTACTCTTTTCTATTTAAGCAGATGGGTACAGATATGTGTCAGGAAGAAGATGGAGTGGTGCCTGGGATGTCCATTATGAGGCCATTGGGGTGGTCCAGGAAGAAAAGATGGTGGCAAGGGTTGGGGGGGAGAGGTTGGAAATGGAGAAAAGGAGGCAGATTTGAGTACTATTTAAACCATTGTTTGTGAATTCAAATGTCTACAGGATTTTTATGTATTTTAAATTTTCCTTAATAATTTTTTTACTTATAAGAAAATGAGATGGAGGGGAAACCTACAAGTTAAAGGAATCTTAAAGATGGCTACCAATTGCGACATAGAGATCTTATATAGGAGCTTGATTCAAGCAACTTGCTAAAAAGTTTGAGATGTGAAAAGTTGATAAGTGACTTTTGTTTCAAGGAATTATTATTTTACATGTGATAATGATTAAGAGAGTCCTTAATCTTTTAGAGATACTGTGCTGAAATATTTAGAGATTTATAACTGTTTTCTTCAAAAAATACAGTCAAAGTGGAAGGGGTTGGTGAGTATAAGATTGGCCCTGAGTTGGTATTTGTTGAAGCAGGTGATAGGCTCATGGGGCTCATTATACAAGGAGCCAGAGCTTTCTTGTGATAATAATTTCTATGGCTGTGGTACCAGAAACATCTCTCAGAGCTTTGTGTCCTCTCAGCTCATATAGATTAACTCTCCTACTGCACAGCCAAATGCCCACAGAACAGAGAGATGAAACAGAGCCCCAAGAAAGTGGGAGTTGTAGAGCAACTTTTTTGTTTTAGATGTATATATCCAGCTCTTTCTGCTAAAAATTGAAAAAAAAAAGAATTTTGGAATGTATCACGATGAGTAATGGT
This sequence comes from Galago senegalensis, assembly GCA_963575145.1. Lineage (NCBI taxonomy): Eukaryota > Metazoa > Chordata > Mammalia > Primates > Galagidae > Galago > Galago senegalensis. The sequence continues at coordinate 19,546 of CAUYTI010099563.1, read as the reverse complement.
GTTGCAGGAGAGGCTAATTGCCTCCCCCCTTCTCTTCCTTAGTAGCTGAACCTTAATCGTTTTGCAAGTTTCATTGCTACCTGAAATGAAGACTACATTCTCCAGGTTCCCTTACGGTGACATGCTATGTGTTTGAATTCTAGCCAAAGAAATGTGTGCAGAAATATTATGTGGGACTTCCTGGAAGGCTCCTTCAGGGAGCTAGCTCATCTGGCATGTCCCCCTTATTTCTTACCCCTTTACTCTTTCCTTCTGCCTGGAGTGAAGATGTGAGGTCTAAAGCTGGACTGGGAGGTGATTTTGAGGATGAAAGCTGCACATCTCATATGGCAGAGCAGAGAACTAGACGGAGCCCACTGCTCCTCCTGGTGATTCTTGACAACTCTCTGAACTACCTACCTCTGTACTGATTTTACCAGGTGAGAATAAAATCTTATGTGGTAAAGCTAAAATTAGGTTTTTGATTATATGCCAATAATGAAATTTAATGCTAATTTAAAGCTGATTATTATTAATAAAGTACTATTTGGTATTACTTATCAAAAATTAAAGAATATAGATGAGTCATTGACTCAGCACTCCCAGAATCAGGGTTTCATCCTGTAGCTTACACATCAGAAATGGTATTGTTTGCCACAGCCAGCATGGTAAAGAACCTGAAAGTCGTTCCATAGGGTATCAGGAGGCAGGCATTGCAAGAAGGAGACACAGCCGTATACATTGCTAAAAAAGAGGCTCAGGTTGTACGAGTAAGTGAAAAAAAGTCAGTTATGGAAGAGCATCTGCAGTTTGGCCTCATTTGTGTGAAGTATCTATGTATAATAGTGTGTCAGACAACTCCTGACTTAGAATACTTCCACTTATAATGTTTGTAATTTATGATAGCATGAAAGCAATACGCGTTCAGCGGCAACCATACTTTGAATTCTGAGTTTCGGTCTTTTCCTGGGCTGGCAATATGCAGTAAGATGCTTCCTCATGATGCGGGGCAGCAGCAGCCCTGAAATTATGAAGACAAACAACCAGTATGGTGACTCTGCCCAGCTAGAGGCCAATGTAAGCATTCTAGCACGGGTAAGGTGGGCTGGGCTAAGTGTATTAAATGCATTTTCAATTTATGAAATTTTCAATTGAAAATGCTTTTATGGGGATGTAACCCTAGTGTAATTTGAGGAGCATGTGTAAAAATTTTGTTTTATAGATGAACATACACATGTATATGTGTATATATTATGTCTGTTATGTGTTTACACACACACACATTTTTCTAGAATGAAATAAAAACCTGATAATTACAGGGAGAGAGGGACAGGGATTTGGTGCCGTGGAGGGAGGCTTCTGTGACTGTATGGATTAGATTTTCTCTCTAATATCTATCTTTCCATATAGTACTAAAAAATTATGTCTAGTAGCACGTATTTTTGATGGCCTAATTTCATAACTAATAGCACAAAGAGTTTACACTCATTAAATTGTCTTTAATGTGACTGTCTTACTATTTAAGTGGTAGTCTTATTTCTGTACTAATTTAAATGGCACAATGAAGGCATTGTTGGCCCCCTCCAGCCTCTTTTCCCTGTTCTCTTCTCTCTCTTATTCCCTTTCCTCCCTCCTGCCTCTCCCTTTCCCATAAAGGTAAAATGTTACTGAACCTTCAAGGACCCTGTCTTCCCAGGGTGTATAGAGGAACAGGGAGACCAGTTCACAGAGAGGACACACCCAGGGACGGCTGTGCTAGCTCGGGATTGTCCCTGCCAGCTCCAGGGCTGACGTTGATATTCTGCCCGAACACAGCGTCCTGGGAACACTCAGTGGCCTCCAACTGGTGTTAGCCAGGTTGGATTTGTTTCCTGCAAATTAGTGAGGACATATGTGCTCTGACAGGAGTTGGCCCGTGTCCAGGAGCTTGTTTACTCAGGCTCCACATGAAGGCCAAGGTGCACTTGACTGTTACCTGCAGCGTGAGAGCCCTGCTTAAGCAGTGGGACGGAAGCACAGCCAAGGATAGCCACAGAACAGCCTGTGCCATTAGGCACATGGCAGGACCAGGGCCATTTGTTTCCAAAGGATCTCAAGGCCACTGTGTGAAACTCAGAAGAGAAGCTCACTTGGTGCTTTAATGTTAAGATAGCCCATGTCTGCAGGAAGTAAGCGTAGTTGCTGGCTGAACCTTAGCAGCCCCGTGGCCCAGCAAGGATTGCTGTAGGATAATGGAGAAAACTCATGGCTAAGGAATGGCAGGTTCTAGGGTTGCTTTGGGGATAGGTTCTCATGTAAATCATTGTGAGTCGATGTGGTGTAAGAGATGAAAGTAAGTACATGTGGAAAATATGGGATCTAGAAATTTGTCAGTAGCTCAGCTGTGTGAGTGTGAACCATTTGGGTTGTAAAATACGTGTCCAACCCAAACTGGCTCAAAGAAAAATCAAGAATTATTCATCCATATACCTGGAAAGGTTAGTGAGTGATTTCTGGCCCAGTGTGACCCAGGGCTTTAGAGAGTACACAGAGGACACTCTCACTGCCTCATTCCTCTCAGTTCTGCTTTGCTCTGTGTTAGTTTCATTCACCGTTAGGTATTCCCCAACGGTTGGAAAGGTGGTCACAAGAGCTCCATCTACCAGCTTACAAGCTCAAGGAAAGCCACCTCTTACAGTCCAACAATCTCAGGGATGGTTTCTCTTGGCCAAGGTGGGGCACCTGCTCATCTCTGGACCAATCACTGCCCCTCTGCCTTTCCAGACCCAGAGCCAGTCTCAAGGCTTGGAGCCAGGATCACTTCAGACGGGGAAGGGAGGGAGGAGTTGGAAAGTAAATTAGTGTTTTGTTATCAGAGGAAGAGAGATGGTAAGCAGACAATTAAACATCCACCACACCAGGGTAGACTGCCAAGCTTCACATTTTTCCAGTAGTAAATGAAAGAGAGAAGAGGAACTATCTCTATACATCATAGTATATGTTTCTTATCTAAAATGTTTGAGATTCAGACCCTCAGACCACAACCCAAGGCTCCAGAGTCTTTAGGTTTCCTAGGGTTATCCCATGTATTTGGGTTAAAAACAGATTGGGACTGGAGATACACACACAAAGAGAGAGAATATGCTCTGAGGAGTATTCTCAGGCCTGGATGAATTCCTGGTCTAAGAATTCCCCTAAGAGAAATAAAATAATTTTTTTTCCTAAGGGCTTTATAATTTCTCTTTCAAACCAAAGAAATCAGCCTGGGTTATTTTTTTGTTCCATTATTGCCTCTGTCTTTCACAGATGAATAAACTGATGCTTTCAGAGCAGCCAGTAAGTGGAGAGCTGGACCCACCCTCTGGTGTTCTGGCCTAAGTCAGGTGGGCTCCCCTGTGCCCGGCTGTGGATGGGTGGAAAGCAGCAAGAACATTGGTACTACCTTCCATAAACAGGAGGTCTGAAGAGAAATCTCTGTGAGGTTGGGAAAGGCTGTCTTTCATCCTACACAGATTGGGAGTAGAGTCTCCAGAGACTTTGAAAGCACAGGGGGAAATGCTGGGTCAGAATGCAAATTGTGCGAGCAGACCTGGCGGTCACAGAGGCCTGCGGAGGGGACCATCCTTTTCACCATTTCTAAAGATGAGAACAGTGTGAAGACAGTAATCTTACCTCAGAAACTGGCAATTGACAAATCTTTTTCTTACTGGAAAGAGAATATTCTGGGACTCTTCAGGAAAGACTATCAGGCTTAAGACCTATTTCCAGACAAATGTGAGTGAGGAAGAATATTGTTTGGAAATGAGAAGAAAGAGACAAGAGTTCATCTTGGAACAAGAAAAGCCTAGGTGGTGGTACATCTTCATCCATGTGCTCAGTGACTAACTGACACCTCATTCCTCAGCAGCTCCAAAACTCCCCAAAGACCTTTATACCTCGAGTAAGCACCCGCCTTTATCTTTGCTGTCTCCACACCAAAAACAACTTCTTTGAGCTAATTTGAGAGGGTTTCACACCTTGCTGCTGAAGAGGTCTCACTGAAACAACCTTTGAGAGTTAACCTAGCAAAGGCAGGATCCCAACGGGAAGGGGACTTGACATCTCCCGGGCCCTCAGCCCCTTTAATGAGGCCCTCCATGTGCTCTTTGGGGGCCTCAGAACCCTTGTTGATGAGGCTCTTCCAGGCTCCTTCCCACCCACAGCATCTGGGCAGAGCTAACTATATCCCAGAAGACATCAAGTTATAAATGACTTTACTTTTTTGTTTTTGCCCCCACATTCTTGCTCAAGTTGTCAACTTGTATGTTTGGGAGATATTTTTAAATGTTTGCTTGTTTCTTGCTAAATTTTGACCTCACTTGCTGGATTTGTTACAGATGTCAGCAGAGGAAAGAAAGGGCCTCACCTGAGACCCCAAGAGCCCTACTTGTTTTGGGCACTTGCCCAAGGCAGTGGGTGTGCGGTGTACTTTATAGCCGTTGTGCAGTTCTTCGCTCTTTTCTGTGAGTCAGAGCCATGTGCTGTCTAAAATAGGTGGGGACTGTGGGCAGGGCAGTGCAAACACAATAGCAATTCATTGACATCGTTGCCAGGGAAAGTGTGACCTCCGTGCAGAGCCTCGGTGAGGCTCCATTTGACGGCTGGAAGGTCAGATCGAGTGTGCAGAGTTGACACTCAAGTTGACAAGTTCAGCTCTGCCATGGACGTCCACAGATGCCACTGCACACTCAGGGAGATGGGAGCAGGTGGATGTTATGAGATGTCTGAACAGTAAGTACAGTCATATACTTGTGGCCCGGCTCCCCTGATAAACTGTACCAAGCGTGTGGGTACCTAACAATACACGAGCTCACTAACGCGGCTTGAGACTGAGCGGGCACGTTTGAGTTTTTCACACCTTTAGAACATGTGTTTAGAGATGAGACACCTGCTCCCCATCCTATAGTTTGGATATCGTTTGTTTGGCCCTGCCTAACCTCATGTCGAAATCTGTTCCACAGTTTTATAGGTGGGGCCTAAAGGGAGAAGAATGGGTCACAGGGGTGGAGCCCTCATGGGTGGCCTGGTGCCATCCTCATCGAAAGAGTGAGTTCTTGCTCCACTAGTTCCCGTGAAAACTGACTGTTGTAAATAGCCAAGCACCTCCTCCCTCTCTTGCTTCTGCTCTCCCCGGTGATGCGGGCTCCCCTTTACCCTCCGCCATGAGTGGAAGCTTCCTAAAGAACTCACCAGAAACAGATGCTGGTGCCAGGCATCTTAAACAGTCTGAGCCAAGTAAACCCCTCTTCTTTATTTATTACCCAGCCTCAGGTGTTCCTTTATAGCAAAGCAAATGTACTAAGATTCCAACCCCCTACACACATGTAAACATGTCCTCCTGACGTCCACATGAAGATTTATCCAAAAGCTTGTGCTGATTCTGGGACCAGTGGCTAAGTTCCAAATCCACTTCTGCCCCACAACGCTCAGCTGGCTGTACAGCTTTACATCCCTGAAAGGCTAATCACTTCCAGAAAATTCATGTGATGCACATGCTTGTGACATGATACCATGTGGCGATGGGCAAAGTGCAGGCAGTCCTCAACTGGGCTGCATCAGAGTGCAGGAGAGGATGTGTGATCTAGGCAGCAGCAGCAGCCCCTGGAGGGGAAGTAGTTGCCTAGAAGTATCACAAAAGGCCAGTGCGATGAAAATGAGCAGTTTCCAAGGATCACATGTGGTGAGTGCCTGTGAAGTCTGAGAGGACTTACAGTGACTGTGCGCTTAGGAGTAGGGAGGAAGCTGGACTCACAGCCTCCAGTACCAGCCAGCCTGGCCCTCGGTGGATGGTGGACCTGGCAGGAGCTTATCCTCCCTCCTCTTTTTCTCTTGCAGTGCCATTTTCTTGCTCTCTCTCACGGCTGTCACACACTCACTTTGCCCCATCCATGCTGTAGGCAGCTGTCATTCTCTGCCCTCTCATCACCCTCATTTTTCTCCATGTTAAGTCTTCAAGATGATTCTGAGCCTCGTTAAGTGAGAAATAGGGGACCCTGTGGCTTTTTCATGACTACAATCAGAAGAAGAATTGTGGGCAATAAGGAGGCTTTACTAATTCTTTGAAACTCCAAAGCAGGGGTCCTCAAACTTTTTAAACAGGGGGCCAGTTCACTGTCCCTCAGACCGTTGGAGGGCCAGACTACGGGCCCCGGGACAAGTTGGTTGCTAAGTAGGACAGGCAGCGGTAGCAAAAACACCCGGGGGTGGGGTGCGGATAACTGTCCTAGGCCGGCCATAGTTTGAGGACATCTGCTCCAAATCATCACTTAAGATAAGCTTTGCTACAGGCAGAGGACAGCAGACAGCATACCCTGCAGTGCCCAGCACGCACCTCTCCAAATGGAAGGACTATGTCCCTGAAAGAGACTCTAAGTGTGCTTATGTGTAGCTGCTTTTTGTTGTTATTAGGTATCGTTTTTTATCTTTTTGGTTTGGATTATTTTCATTTTTAGTTGTTGTTTTAAAAACTTGACATTTGCCTCCTTTAGTCACCCAATTCCCACCCCAGTGACCCCAAACAAAAAAAGCAGCCCTGGCCAGCACTTGGCATTAAGACTCAGCAGTTGCTCCTGCTTCTTAGTGTGAGTCTGGCTCCCAAGAATCCTTGCCTGCTACATTTGGGAGGAGATTTTAAGTAACTAAATACCTACTACCAAATGATGATGTACAGTCATGCATTGTTCAGTGACGGGGTTACATTCTGAAGAACATGGCGTTAGTCGATCATGTCATCATGTGGTCGTCGTAGAGTGTACTCACATAAATCCGGATGGTACAGCCTGTGACATACCTCGGCTACGTGGCACAGCCTACTACTCCTAAGCTACCAGCCTGTACAGAATGTCACTGTGCTGAATTCAGTAGACAATTGCAACATAAACCACTGAGTTACAGAAATTTTTTAGCTCTAAAAGGGCTTCTGTCATGAGTGGCACACACATGGCACACACAGGGCAACTTGACCGCTCTTTGTGTGGAATCAACATCAAGACTTTGGAAGCATAATTTTTTGGTACCTGGGCAGCTGGTGATCATTGAAAAAAACACATATTTTTTAGCTCTGATGAGACACCATCATATTTGTGGTCTGTCATCAACCGAAACATTGTTATGTAGCCCATTTCTGTAGTTGAAAACTTTGCAATGAGATGGCAGTTGTTGTAGCCTGACTCTTACCTTGTCACCCTTTATAGAGCCTAACTCTGAGCCTAAGCTCTGTATAAATACAGAAATTCATTTCATCTTATCATTATATGAATTTTTTTTAACTTTTGAGAGCAATTTCATAAAGACTAGAAGAGAGATTCTAAGATTATTAGACTTAGTAAAGATTTATATGGGTTTGAAAATTTTATTTTTTTAAAATTTTATAACAGAGTCTCTTTATGTCACCCAGACTGTGCTATGGCATGATCTCAGCTCATTACAACCTTGAACTCCTGAGCCCAAGGACTGCTCCTGCCTCAGCCTCCTGAGCTGTGACTATAGGCAAGTGCCACCATGCCTCACTGATTTTTTAAAAAAATTTTTGTAGAGATGGGATCTCACTACATTACCCAGATTGGTCTTAAACTCCTGGCCTCAACTGATCCTCCCACCTTGGCCTCCCAAAGTCCTGGGATTATAGGTACCTGGTCTGCAAATGATTTCTGAAATGATCACTTTTGGAGACAAACTGCATGCACTGTTTCTACTAGTAACAGCTCCATTAAATGGTCAGTAGTGGATCTTGTTCCACTTCATGAAAACCTGGTTAAGACTTGATTTACTTCAAAGTAATCTACCTTGTCCCCTTTACTGACGTAAGTGCTCAAGAGACATAGTAGAAATTATTTTTCCATTTTTGAAAAGGAAAAATAAAAACATTGATTAAGCAGAGCTAGAGTTATGTCCTAAGCGTGGGCCTGTTTCTTTTCTCCTATTACAATCTGATCAATTTTCTTGCCAGTTCTAAAGATTTTCTTCTGATTTATTCCACCCTCAAACTTCATGCCCTGCCAATTAACCAATTTCCCGTTCTCCTTCCAGAGAGTCTTTCTAGCCAGCATCCAACCTCACTTCCTATTTATTTCTTCTACTCTATGACTTCTTCTCCTACTCATAGAATCACAGCTGGTGGACATTCCCCACCCATGCAACACTGGCTTAGTGGGTGTTAGGGACTGGATATTTATGTCTCCCTAGAATTCATATGTTAAAATCTAATATCTGGTGTCAATGTATTTGGAGGTGGGGCCTTTGGAAGATGATTAGATCATGAGAGTGGAACCCTTATGAATAGGATTATTGCCCTTAGAAGAAGAGGCCAGTGAGGTGGCCAGATCTTTTTCTGCTGTGTAAGGGTACAAGAAGAAGTTGGCCATCTACAACCCAGAAGAGACCCTCACCAGCGCTTGACTATGCTGGCATCCTGATCTTAGACTTCTAGTCTCCAGCACTGTGAGAAATAAATTTTTGTGGTTTATAAACCACCAAGTCTATGGTACTTTTTATAGCAGCCCAAACTAAGACAATGGGATATTCCGATAAATTCCCAAAGTTAAAGCCTATAATGGTGATGGGGGGGGGGCAGATCTGCACTAAGTTTGTAGCCAAATTCTGTATCTTTGTGACTTGTCATTCTCTTCATTAAACATACATTCTGATTGCCCATAAATAGTCTTAGCCCCTTTGGAGTTCACCACCATCACTACCACCACCACCATTACCAGTTTTGAATATTTTTTTCTGGTTTCCTGACTTGAAATTTTTTCAGCTTACTGAAGGGAGGTAATGATACTATACTATGATATTCAAAGTCCTCTGACACCCCACCCTAGTTGTCTTTTCTTGTTCCTAATACCTGCTCCCACTTGCACTCTATTAACTCAGTATCCATTCTTACATAAGCTCTACCAAGATTGAGACACTTTGTAAGAAATGATATGAGTGATTTAGTTTATCCCTAAAGAACTGAGGGTCCTAAAACGTTAACCATGTCAATGCAGTCTTTTTTACATTATTAACCAAAGGAAAATGGGTGCCCTGTAAAGATTTTTTTAAGATTAGGAAAATTTGAAAGAGTCAGAGAGGCCAAATCAGGACTATAAGGTGGATGCTTAATGATTTCCCATTGAAACTTTCTCAAAATTGCCTTTGTTTGATGGGAAGAATGAGCAGGAGCATTGCAGGAGTATAGTTGTGATGGAGACGGACTCTCTGGGGAAGCTTTCCCAGGAGTTTTTCTGCTAAAGTTTTGGCTAACTTTCTCAAAACCTTCTCATAAGAAGCAAATGTTATCATTTTTTGGCCCTCTGAAAATTAAGCAAGCAAAATACCTTGAGCAATCCCAAAGAACTATTGCCTTGACATTTGTTCTCAACCAGTCCACTTTTGCTTTGACTGGACCACTTCCACCTCTTGGTAGCCATTGCTTTCATTGTGCTTTGTCTTCAGGATTGTACTTGGTAAAACCATGTTTCGTCTCCTCTTACAGTTCTTTGAAGAAATGCTTTAGGATCTTGATCCCACTTGTTTAAAATTTCCATTGAGAGCTCTGTTCTTGTGTGCAGCCGATCTAGGGTGCATTGGTTTTGAAATTTTGCACAACTTTAATTTTTCAATTAGAATTGTGTAAGCTAAACCAGTTGAGATCTCTGTGGTGTTGGCTATTGTTTCTGTTGTTAATTATCAGTCCTTTTCAATTAGGGCATGAACAAGATTAAATTTTTTTTTCTCAAAAATTGATGTGGATGGTCAGCCACAATGGGCTTCATCTTTGATGCTGCCTCTTTGTCCCTTCTTAAAATGAGTTATCTGTTTGTAACTGCTGATTTCTTTGCAGCATTGTCCCTATAAAGTTTTCATAAAGCACTGATGATTTATCATTCTTCCATCCGAGCTTTACCATAAATTTGATGTTTGTTCTTGCTTCAATTTTAGCAGAATTCATATTCCCCTGATAGAGGCTCTTTTCAAAGTGATGTCTGATTCTTCCTGGTGCTTTGAATTAGATCCTTTTCAGTCATGATAGTATAAGGTAATTTTGGTGGAAAAAATATTTTGAAATCTCTTCATAGTTTTTTCATAATTCACATTTTTTCATAAACTTTTTGAAGACCCCTCATATAATAGAGAGATCAGGGAACTTGGCCAATCAGATCAAGACCTAAGCTACAAAAGAAAAGTTGTTTATTTTAGCAAGCTTCTAAAAGTCTGTAATGAGAGTGGCATTTGATGAGAAACACAGATATAATAAAAAATGTTAATTATCCATAGTGATGACTAATGATAAAATAATGATAAACTATCTATTGCTTAACTATCTCTGTGTAGGAAGACAAGTGTGACGAGGAGGGCAGAGCCTTTTATGATAAAAGTTCCAGCTGGTGAGGCTGCCAGCTGGTTCTGAGCCTCTGCAGAAGACTGTTTTGAAAGCTGGTCCTCTCAGAGGTAGTCAGCTCTGGTATTTTAGGATAGTGGTTCACAAAAGCCGGGGAGCTTTTAAAATATACCAAACACAGCAATGCCCATGACCCTAGCACTGATCAACTAAATGTCTGGGGCATCAGTATTCTATCTTAAATCTCTCCACATGGTTCTAATGTGCAGCCAGAGTTGAAAGTCACAGCATTAGGACATTTGATAACTTTGTATTTTCAGGGTAGACAAGGGAATCTGGTTTCATTTCAGAATGGTGGACTGAGCAGATCCTAGAGCTGCTTCATTCCAGCAACAAAAGCCTCAAATGGTGATCCTGAATAAGAAGCAAAACTTCCAGTGAACCAGAAACTGGTATAAAGTCCTAAAGTAAAGACTGGACTGGCCCATAGACAGTCCCATCCAGGGTGTGCACAGAGTATCATGAAAACGGTGAAGAGAACACCAAGACTGTTCCCTCCACAAAAGCAAAAGACACTGGAAGCAGGAGAGGGTCAAGAACAACCAACAAGGGGTCCTTGGGGGCACTGTGGCAGGAGAGACCAGGTAGCTCTTCTCCCACTGATACCCTCTGTCTGCACAGAGCCAAACAGCAGTGACCAAGTGTCAGCCTCCACAGCCTCCACATGGGAGTTGTGGCCCAGGAGTCCAAATTACCATTGCCATGGCCCAGGTGTGGTCATGGCATGAGGCTGGCCAGAACCTAAGACAAACCTTACCAGTGGATCATCCTCCTGCTTTCCCTGAAAACAAGCCAGAGGACAACTGAGAGTAGCAATTTTCCTAAGCAGATGACATCCACCATCAGAGAATGTCAACCACAAAGAAGATGATGATCAGGATGACCACGCATTGGAGGAAGACAAATGCCATTAAAGATGACAAACTCAGCAAACAGAGGAACTAACACCCAAGTAGCAAAGCAAGCAAAGCAGGAACTAAGAGTAAGCATAAGTGAATTTATCTAATAGATACGGGAAGATACAGCAGTTATAAACAAATCAGTCAGAGGCCATTGAGATTAATGCTTATAATAAAAAACTGAATCAGCAGATGAAACTGACATTTTTTCTAAAATTTAATTTTATTATAATAAAGATTAATGTATACAACATATTGACTAATGACAGTTCATAAATTTGGTAGTTTACATGTTTAGAATGCACCTATTTTTAATATTTAAATAAGATATAGAAAATATTTTTTAAAAAGAAATGTTCTCTGTAATCCTTTTTAAAAGACTTAGTCCATTTTGAAAAATCAACAATGAGTGAAAAATACAACCAAAAGAAAGAAAAATAAGGTTTTCCCCTAAATACATAAGAAACACTTGCTGGCATTTGCATTTTAAGTACCTGGAGTGGATTGGGCTAAATTTTCAAAGGTAGCTAACAGTCTATACAAGAATTTGTTTCCTTTGACTTAGAGGTAGGTAAATAAACCAAGAGGAAAGATACCATTCAAGGTGGAGTTGTCTCTCTTCCATCTCTCATTCTATCTTCATAACCTCACTAAAGAATCTAAAACAGTGATTCGAAAATGGCCGCTGAGATTATACCCGCTGTCAGAGCTTTTCCTCGTTAAGATGTCAGAGAATACAGACATAATTTATTTGATGTGTTATTAAAAACTTCTTCAGCCAAAAAAACAAACTTCTTTCATCAGCCAAAAAAAACAAACAAACAAACAAACAAAAAAAAACTTCTTCAGCAAGCTTAGTTACTTTCCTGGTCCTTTCTACTCTGTGATGTAAAGCCTTTTTATTGCTACATCTACCATCTACTTACTAGTTATACCTGCTATGTTTCTCAAGGAAATTTTCCCCCAGGTGAGCCTGAGACATTACCATTTCCTAATGTCAAAGTGTGTTTATTTATGTAGTGCCACAAGTGTTCTTTTATTCATGCTGCAACTGCTTTAAAAAAAAAAAAGCAACTTTAATTTGTTCCTCATCAAGTCACATTATACATTTAGATTATCTCCATAGAAGATAACTGGCTGAAACATGTGAGACAGTTCCAATAGATAGCAATATCTGACTCATGGCACATCCTTAGTATCCAGAATAAAATCAGTAGAAATAAAAGGAATACAGTTTTCAAAGAATTTATACATGCTGAACTCTTAGAACAAGGAACTTCTGAATGAAAAGGGGGGGGTTCAGTTTACCTTGCTAATTACAGGCATTTTTCCTTGTGGGGTAACTGATGATTTCTGGTTTACTTGTAGAACTTTTATTTGTAGGAAGCATGTACGTAGGACCAGATCTTGTTGGTTTCTATTACAGAGAATGTCTTCAACACCCTTCTGGAAGATTTTGGTAACATTCTGGAACCCTTTGCATTTGGGCTTTATAATTTTCTAGTCTCTTGATAAAGTCAGATCATCAACACTATCCACTTTGGGAGGGTTGAATTTGAGTTGATGGCGTGGCCACTGACTGGATGAATCCAGGCAGCCATGAGGTGTGACCTCAAAGAGGACATTCAGATTCATCCCAAGGTGTATCTGATAAACTCTGTGGAAGTGCCCTAGGGAAACCATACAACAGCCAGTTAGACTGTGTGAGATTTTACAGCTTGTGGAGGGTCAGTGCAGCCATGATTTTGTCTGGTCAGGGAGATTCCTGGCCAGCACACTAATATCTATATCCCTCAGTATGTTGTCTTGGACAGGCCCTCCCTGTCCTTCAGTTGGAAGGGTTTGATGGTGTGAAAGGTAAAATATATTTGCTGGAGCCTGGGCCTGGTGACCCCAGCATGTGGTATCCTCATGGACCCAAAACTGGCTGGCACGTCCCCTGGCCCCATGGCTGGGTGGCTGGCTATAGTACCACAAGGATGCATCTCCAGAGGGTGCATCCAGTAGGCAAAACTCATATTTATAAATGGACACTCTTACTGAAGAGCAAATTAGTGAGTTGAAGGATTAAGCCGAAGAAGTCTCCCACAACACAGTACAAAGGGCTGAAGAGATAGATGGTAAGTGTGAACAATTAGGGGTCCTAATAGTAGATTTGAAAGTTCACAAGTAGAGAGTGGAGAGCATGGGGAAAAAGTATTTAAAGAAATAGTTATAGAACAGACAAGGATTTGAATTAAATAGTGCGAGTCTGCAGGAATAGACAAATATTATCAGTGGAACAGTATACAGAAGTCAGAAGCAAATACTGACAAAGGTATGAGTCAGTAGGTGTTCTCTTACTCTACTGGATGAGTGTACCCTGCCGGCTAGTGTGACAGGTGATTTGCCAATGGGCGTTGTTTTTTAAATTACTTATTGGTATCCTCCTTAAACCCTCTCACATGACAAGGAGGTTAATATGGGATGTTCACTGCAACAAAAATTTGTTAACAGTCTTAAGTGTTCACTGAAAGAACAACTAAATGAACTTTAGCCATACTGTGGCGTGTTATGCAGTCATTAAAGGGAGGGAGATAGATCTCCGTGTATTAACATTGGAAGATTTCTAAGACATTGCAAATACAAAAACTGGCAGAATTATGGTATAATATAATTTACATTAAATATATTTATAAAGTGAACTGGAGAGCCAATGAAAGGTTTTGAGCAGTGGAAAGACAGATTCTTGCCACATTCTTGTTTTTGAAAGACTGCTGTGGGGAGAGGGGAGGCAGGTGGGGATGGGTAGGTTCCCATTCACTGGGCATAGTGTTAGGCTCTATGGCACACCTCTTGGGGGTGGGACACAATTTTAAGAGGGCCTTTGCCTAACAAATGCAAACATTGTAACCTAATTCTCTGTACTCTCAATTAAACTGAAACAATTAAAAAAGAAAAGAAAAGAAAAAGATTGCTGTGTTTGCAAGAGTGGAAGCAGGGTGACCTGTCTGGAAGCTATTTCAGCAGACCAGCAGAGGGGTGAAAAAGCAGTTTTCATTTTAATGTCTTCAATTATAAGTGAGATTGTCATTATTTCATTTGTTGATGGGCCATTTTTACTTTATTTCAATGCAGAAATTGTAAGCTGGAAATTTCCTGCGGGGGTGGGGGGGCAGTTTAGTTTACTCCACGAGCATGAAAGGGCTCCTTAGTTCTGTCTGGGGCCGCCGGACTGCGCTGGCTCCCTCCAGATCAGGCCGTGCATCATATGGTACTCATGCTGCACCCACTTCATTCCCCTCCTCTTCTCTAGCCACCTAATTTCTTAAAAAGATCCATGAAAACAATGAGATGCCCTGTTCTCATTCTATAAACAAGAAAGAAAGCTATTTCCAGAATAAATATTTTGGGAGTAGAAACCTAATTTCTCTATTTGTGTTTCTGGGGGCAGAGTAGAAATGTAGGTCTAATTTCTCAGACTTCTATTTTTAATTGTTTCTGCTATTCTGAGTCTTCAAATTAGTCTTATAATCTCTCTTATTGAATTCAAAAGAGGTACATTGAATAAATAACATTTTAAAGATATGTGGATATTTAATAGAAATTTGATCCTACTCCTCTAGCAAAGGAGAAAAATGATGTTATAATTTGAAACAGTATTTTGCATAATACTAATTGCTTTGCATAACAAAGAAGCACACTATTAGCATCTTTTAAGATAACTAATTATTCTATATACACACAAAAAGTGATCCTGTTAAGGGCTTTCTGTCCTCCTGAATAGATTTAGACTGCTAATATAACCAACCTTTAATTGAGATATCTAATTTGGTACCAGATTCTGATCCCAGAATATTCCAGGTAGAGTATCTGTGAAGAGTTGGAAGCGTTTTCTTGGCTCCAGGTACAAGCGGGAGAAGGTATACTCTGGAACCACTTAAAGCAGACACAACCCTGTTGGCCTACCGGGTACACATCAGACTCTTAAAACACTTTGGGTTATTTCTGAGGCCACCTCGCTCCATTCTTCTTTTCTAGACCGATGTCACATAGGCAAATGGCTTTTGAGACAAAGAGCTGTACAGCTTGTTCTTAATAGCATCTGGCAAGAAGGTGTTTGGCAAAATACATTAACGCAGACAGCCCATTAATATCACTTACTACATTTTAATCTCATTTGCCAGAGACGTCCAAGGCCAACCAAATGTGACTGTGGAAACTGTGGAAACTTTCTAGGTATGTTCTTCACACAAGTCAGATGGCGTAACAGTAAAAGAAAAACAGCAGGAACTCCTTAGAATAGGCCGATTCCTGCAATCTTAATCATTTTGTAGAAAAGCTTTTCTTGTTAATATATTGCCCACCCCCTAAGGGAGAGTTGATAGCTTATAACATCTAAGGGGACAGAACTAAAGGCTGTAAGGACAGTAATGGACTTGACAATCATTCATGCATTGACTCAGCAAACTTTAATTGGGCATGTAGCTATGTGATGAGTTGTTCTAAGCACAGACACACGGCCTGGGAGGAAGAACAACGTCTAGTGCCTGCCCCATGACAGTGACCAGTTAGTGGGTTTTACGGGCCAGTTTCCCCAATGTGTGACAATTGCTTCTCTGGGAAACATAAGATGATTTTAGGTCTCTATAAGAGACTATTACCCAGACCCAACCCAGGTTTGATAGGTGTGTTTTATTTTAGTTTTAAAACTTTTTTTAGTATGGAAATTTTCAAAAGATATATAAAATTAAAGAACAGTATCAGCCCATCATTCAGTTTCAACGATGATGAACATTTTGCCAATTTTGTTCTTTCTATCCTATATTTTTTCCTAAGTATTTTAGATATTCACACTTTTTTATCTTAGTGGTTAATGGACACATTTAATGTGTATAAGAAAAAAAATGGGCTACTGGGTGCCAGTAGCTCAGGAGAGTAAGGCGTGCCAGCCACATACACCAGAGCTGGTGGGTTCAGCCCTGGCCTGCCAAACAACAATGATAACCACAACCAAAAAATAGCCAGGCATTGTGGCAGGTGCTTCTAGTCCCAGCTACTTGGGAGGCTAAGGCAAGAGAATAGCTTAAGCCCAGAAGTTGGAGGTTGCTGTGAGCTATGATGGCACAGCACTCTACCCAGGGTGACAGCTTGAGGCTGTCTGTCTCAAAAAAGAAAAAAAAATGTAACCAGTACATTCAACCTGTAACTTCACAGCATTATTGCTTTGGAAAAAACTAAACTATAAATTTAGTGAGGCTTTTTCTTCAGCATTAGTTGGTTGACGATTAATTTCAGGTCAAAACCTCCAGCCTCAGCCAGCTTAGTCATATCTAGGATGCTGATGGGAGTCCGGGCCTTGACTCTAGCAAAGGGGCATTCTATAGGAAACTGCTTAAAAAATCCCCTCATATCTCCTGTCTGTACTGTTAATAATAATTTGACACTTGCTACCTCCTGCCTCACTGGGTTACTTAGAGAGAGTATTACACACACAGTTATAACACAGTAACCCAGAAATATTTATCGAGAATGACATTGAACAAGGTGATTTGAATGATAAGGAAAGGCAGAGAATAGGGACTGCAGCCCTCAAGGGGCTCACATCCGTGCTGCAGAGGCAGTAACAAGGCGAAGACACAGTAGGAAGAGACTCTAAGCCCCATCTTCGTGTCTCAGTAAGTGAGGACTCGTAGGTTGGCTGAATGACAAGCTGTGACAGAGAGCAGGGTGCAGTACATCGTCCAGAAAGGGGCCCATCTCTTGACTGGCTGAGATGGTGGGCATTTATTAGGTTCCAAGGAGACCTGTCTCTCCGAGGAGGGAGCATCAGCTGGCATGTGGCTCCAGAAGAGGGGCGTGCAAAAGTGCTGGTGGGAAACAGCTGCTGGGGTCAAAATTTTAATTTTAACCCCCTTTCTCCTGAACTCCCTTTACTTCTCTGGTCACCTGTCACCAAGGCCTATATTACACTGCCTTTGTGGCTTTATTAGATACTTCTTCAGGCAGTAGGAACCACATAATTCCCCCATGATATATTAACAAGGAAAATATGCTCTGAGTAGAGCTGGGAGAGATCACAATTTCAGATCTCTCCTGAAAAAAGACTATTAGCCTTCACCTCCACCTGCCTGCCGCACTTGGAATGAGCTAAGCTACTTTAGGTCATTGGCCGGAGGATACACTTTGCATTTGGGGGTTTTGTCACTAACCATGCCATGGCACAGAAAAATGGGGAAATCAACTGCCAGCTATTCTTCTCAGCTAAACTGCTTGTTTAAGAAGTTGGAATATGACTTGGCACCTGTAGCACAGTAGTTATGGTGCCAGCCACCTACACCCAAGGTGGAGGGTTCGAACCCGGGCCAGCTAAACAACAATGACAACTGCAACCAAAAAATAGCTGGGTGTTGTGGTGGGCCCTTGTAGTCCCAGCTACTCGGGAGGCTGAGGAAGAGAATTGCTTAAAAAAAAAAAAAGTGGAAAATACTCTCCCTCAGGGCTGGTTCATCTGAGGTTGTGTAAACACCTGTCTTTTTCTTAATCCACCTCAATCTTCTGTGGCCTTCCCTTAGCCATTTCTTAGCCATGGGGAGATGGCTCCTGCACTTCCACCTCCAACCACAGTAAAGAAAGGCAGGAGCATGCTTGCTGGGAGGTAAGGGAATAAGAGACGCTCACGCTGGCGACCCTCCTTCATCCAGAAAGGATTCAATTACTCTGTGTCCTCTGTTCAGAGGGCAGTGAATATTGTCATCTGCTTTTGAAAGCTTGCCATCAGCAAATGGCTGAAAATAATACTTTTATGTGTGTGTGATTGAAAGGCTAGTTTCAGTTTTCTAAAAAAATAACTTCATGGTGTACTTCCTTCTGTAGAGAGCTGGGAAACAAGGCCCCACTGTACTTTTAAAATATACTTCAGTCCTAAAAGCAACAGATGATCTCCCGCTGATTTCATTTTGAGTTGAAAGGATTTAATTTTTTTAATTATTTCTTTGTTTATTTTTAAATTTTCGATTACTATAAGGATACATATGATTGGGTTGCACTGTTTCAGTTTGTTAGGTAGCGTCCAAGTAGAAGTTGAGTCCTTCACCCAGGCGTTGGAGGGTTCTTGATGGCACTCATTTTCTTCAAATCCAAACTTTAAAACTGGAATGATGTTAGATTTACAGAAAATTCTCAAAAGTAGAAGAGAGAGTTTTTATGGACCTGGCATCCAGTTTCTCCTATTGCTAACATACATTTGTCACTCCTGAGAAACCAGCGTTGGTGCACTACTGTGAACTAAGCTCCAGTCTTGGTTGGGATTATATGGCTTGTATCAGCTTTTCCACTAATGTCCTCTTTCTGCTCCAGATCCCCATCCAGGGTACCACAGTGCACTGAGGGGTCACCCTGGGTCTGTGGCGAGTTTCTCAGTCTTTCCTTGTGTGTCATGACTTTGGCAGACTTAAGGAGTAGTGCCCAGGTAATCAGAATGCCCCCATGTCTGGGTTTGTCTGTTGTTTTTCACAAGATTAACTATGATTACAAGTTTTTGGAAAGAATACCAGGGCAAATTGTCTGTCTTGTCATATCATATTGGAGTACCCGGCATCTGTGTGCCATAACTGGCAATGTGGGGCCTTGGCACTCAGACAAGTGGCATCTTCCAGTCTCTCCACAGTAAAGCTACTACTTGCCACTTTCTATACTCTGATCTTTGGAACAAAGCCAGGAAGTCTTCCTCACCCTTGGGAGGGGTGGGGGTCAAGCTCTACCTCCTTGAGTAGGGAGCATCTATGTATATTATTTAGGATTATTGTGTAAGGAAGATTTCATACAGCCATTTGATAAAATATTTTAAACAAACATACATACCAAACTCACAGATTTAATGATGTTAACATTCTGACAGATATGTTTCAGATCTTTATTTTAAATGTAAAAAAACAATTATTACTAATATGGTTGAAGCCTCCTTTATTGTTCTCAATTATCCCATTCTCCTCCTTCCCTATGGGTAATGATACCCATGTTCTTACACACACACACATCCATAAAAGGACATCCATGTTTATATGTTTCATTTTACAACTTGATTTTTTCATCCAACTTTGTGTTTCTGAGATCTACCCAGGTTGGTTCATGTATATGGAAGGGCATCTTTTTTTTTTTTTTTTTTTTTTGTTTTTTTTTTTTTTTTTTAAGGTTGCGCTAGGTAAACCCCGGGGTTGAGTGCCGTGGGCATTACGCTAAAAGAAAACAAAAAAACCCGGGGACAAACGAGTAACCAGCCACAGACAAC
>CAUYTI010099559.1:0-12276 GCA_963575145.1 Galago senegalensis | reverse complement strand
TTTTTTTTTTGAGACAGAGCCTCAAGCTGTCTCCCTGGGTAGAGTGCCGTGGCATTACAGCTCACAGCAACCTCCAACTCCTGGGCTCAAGCGAGTCTCTCGCCTCCGCCTCCCAAGTAGCTGGGACCACAGGCGCCCGCCACAATGCCCGGCTATTTTTTGGTTGTAGCCTTCATTGTTGTTTGGCGGGTCTGGGCTGGGGATTTGAACCCGCCACCTTAGGTGTATGTGGCTGGCTCCTTAGCCGGTTGAGCTATAGGCGCCGAGCCGGCAGGTTTTTTTTAAGGTTAGTCAGGTAAAGCAGTGGGGGAGTGGAAAAGGAACAAAGGAATCTGTAACTGTTTTTTTTTTGTTTTTAGACAGATTCTCACTTTCTTGCCCCAGTAGAGTGCTGTAGTGTCATAGCTCATAGCAATCTCAAACTCTTAGGCTCAAGCAATTCTCTTGCCTCAGCCTCCTAAGTAGCTGGGACTACTGGTGCCTACTACAATGCCGGCTATTTTTTAGACACAGGGTCTCTTGTTTAGGTTGGTTTTGAACTGGTGAGCTCAAGCAATCCACCTGCCTTGGCCTCTCAGGATTCTGGGATTACAGGCTGTAACTGGTTATGATCAATTAGTTGTATACACCCCTGAACCTGGACTAGCCAGAGACCAATGTTTTTGAATATGAACATAACAGAAGAAGAGATTGGGGTCTGGAGAAGTGACACAGCTTGTATAACATCACAGAGCTAACACATAGTCTCCGATCTCCCTTCTTTATTTTATTTTATTATTTTTTTGAGACAGAGTCTCAAGCTCTAGCCCTGTTGGGTAGAGTGCCATGGTGTCATAGCTCAAAAAAAAAAAAAAAAAAAAAAAAGAAAGAAAGAAAAGAAAAGAAGGGTCATACTCTTCACCCTGGAGGGCATACTCCAGGGTGCCCAAGCTGGAGTACAGTGGCTTGATCATATCTCACTGCAATTTCCAACTCCTGGCCTCAAGCAATCTTCCTGCCTTGGCTGGGATTACAGGTGTAAGCCACTATGCATGGCCCCTTTTAAAGTTAATGTTTAATTAAATAATACACTAGTAACTTCTCTGTGTAAAAAAACAAAAACATCACACTATAGTTCCTTTGGGCCAGCACCCTGAATTATAGACCTCTTTCCTACTCCTCAGAGATAGCCCTGTTGTCAAGTTTGTCTAAATCCACTCAGAATCCTTTATCCTACTGTGTCAATTAAGCAGTTGACGCTCAAGGATGTTTCTTTCTTTCTTTTTTTTTTTTTTTGAGACACAGCCTCAAGCTGTGTAGAGTGGCATCATGGCTCACAGCAAGCTCCAACTCCTGGACTTAAGCGATTCTCTTGCCTCAGCCTCCCAAGTAGATGGGACTACAGGCATCTGTCACAATGCCTGGCTATTTTTTGGTTGTAATTGTCATTATTGTTTGGCAGGCCTGGGCTGGATTCAAACCCGCCAGCTCTGGTGTATGTGGCTGGAGCCTTAGCTGCTTGAGCTACAGGCACTAAGCCATCAAGAGTGATTTTTATCTTTGACTCTCCCACACATTTTTTTTTTTTTTTGAGACAGAGTCTCACTATGTCACCTTCTGCAAAGTGCTGTCATGTCTCAGCTCACAGCAACCTCGAACTCTAGGGCTCAAGCAATTTTCTTGCCTAAGCCTGCCAGGTAGCTGGGACTACAGGCACCCACCACTACACCCAGCTATTTTTTGGTTGAAGTTGTCATTGTTTTGCAGGCCCAGGCTGGGTTTGAACCCTCCAGCTGCAGTGTATGTGGCGGGTGCCCTAGCCATTTGAGCTACAGGCACTGAGCCACACACATATTTCTATAAAGCAGGAATACAAAGAATAGGAAGACAGAACTGACCAGAAACAATACTAGCTCTTTGGGCAGTGCCTGTGGCTCAGTGGGTAGGGTGCTGGCCCCATATACCGAGGGTGACGGGTTCAAACCCAGCCCTGGCCAAACCGCAACAAAAAAGTAGCCAGGTGCCTGTAGTCACAGCTACTTGGGAAGCTGAGGCAAGAGAATAATAGCCTAAGCCCAGGAGTTGGAGGTTGCTGTGAGCTGTGTGATGCCACAGCACTCTACTGAGGGTGATAAAGTGAGACTCTGTCTCTGAAAAAAAAAAACAAAAACAATAGTAGCTGCCTGACAAAAGGAAAGAGATAAGATATAATCTGTACAGAATGGCCATTATAATAAATTCTATTCATTGAAGGCACAGCCTCAGGATTCTTTTTTTTTTTTTTTTTGAGACAAAGTCTCACTTTGTTGTCCTTGGTTGAATGCCATGTGTCACAGCTCACAGCAACCTCAAACTCTTGGGCTTAAGCAATTCTCTTGCCTCAGCCTCCCAAGTAGCTGGGACTACAGGAGCCCCACACAACATCCAGCTATTCTTTTTTTTTTTTTTTTTTTTTGAGACAGTTTTACTTTGTTGCTCTCGGTAGAGTGCTGTGGTGTCACAGCTCACAGGAACCTCCAGCTCTGGGGCTTAGGTGATTCTCTTGCCTCAGCCTCACAATGCCCGGCTACTTTTGGTTGCAGTTTGGCTGGGGCCAGGTTCGAATCTACCACCCTCGGTATATGGGGCCTGTGCCCTACTCACTGAGCCATAAAGGCCACCCTATTTTTTGGTTATAGTTGTCATTGTTTGTTGGGCCCGGGCTGGATTCGAATCCACCAGCTCCAGTGTATGTGCCTGGTGCACTAGCCCACCACATCCACTGGAGCCAGCACCCAGCTATTCTTTTATTTTTATTTATTTATTTATTTATTTATTTTTGAGACGGAGCCTCAAGCTATCCCCCTGGGTAGAGTGCCATAGCTTCACAGCTCAGAGCAACCTCCAACTCCTGGGCTCAAGCGAGTCTCCTGCCTCTGCCTCCCAAGTAGCTGGGACTACAGGCGCCTGCCACAATGCCTGGCCATGTTTTTGTTGCAGCCATCATTGTTGTTTGGCGGACCCGGGCTGGGGATTCGAACCCGCCACCTTAGGTGTATGTGGCTGGCACCTCAGCCGCTTGAGTCACAGGCGCCGAGCCAGCTATTCTTTTAGAAAGGAGGTCTTACAAAAAAATAGCCCAGCGTTGTGGCAGGTGCCTGTAGTCCCAGCTACTCAGGAGGCTGAGGCAAGAAAATCACCTAAGCCCAAGAGCTGGAGGTTGCTGTGAGCTGTGACATCATAGCACTCTATGAAGGGCAACAAAGTAAAATTCTGTCTCTTAAAAAAAAAAAAAGGAGGTCTTTCTCTGGCTCAGGCAGGTCCTGACCTACTGAGCTCAGGCAATCTACCCACCTCAGTCTCCTAGAGTCCTGGGATTACAGGCATGAGCCACCCTGCCTGGTTGGGCCTCAGGATTATTTGATCAATTTATATGAATAACGAAGGCTTCCCTTGAGCTGGACTGGACTGTTTAAGGTTTGAACTGCTTTACTTCAAGTAATTTTTAAATTTTGTTTCTGCATTTTTTGCTGGGGCTGGGTTTGAATCCGCCACCTCTGGCATATGGGTCTGGTGCCCTACTTCTTTGAGCCACAGGTACCACCTACTTCAAGTAATTTAACAGAAAACAAGTCTATTAGGAACTAGCAAGTTAGTAAGTAGTACAGTGTCCTGAACAAAGTTCAGTATAAGCCAATTCCTTTTCTATCTTACTTAGACCTGTTGGAGCTCAAGAGTACAGAGTGTGAATTACTAATAGTTATTGAGGGTTTCCAATGTGACAAGCAGGTATTTTCCATAATCTCATTTAATTTTCACAACTTGTTGAAATTATTTATCACAGTGGAAAGTTCCAACTGAGATAAGGCCTGCTAAGACTGCTAATGCCTTGAATCTAATCAGGCTGTGATACCACTTCTGAGGATCAAATTGGCCAATAAGGGACAGAACACTTTAAACTCTAAACTGTGCTACAAGTATTAACCATTTTCTTATTTATGACAAATTCCTGGAGTTAACAACGGATAAAATAATTTTTTTAGTAACTGTTTTAGAGAAGTGGGGCCCTTGCTTGCTTGCCCAGACTGGTCTTTCTTGGCCTCAAGAGAACCTCCAGGGTTCAGCTTCCCAAAGTAAAGGGATTACAGGTGTGAGCCAACACGCCCACCCTGGCTGGCAGATCTAATTGAAAAGAAAGTTATTTAATTTCTGAAACAGAAAATCCGGTTTGGGTCTCTTCAGCCAGAGACAGCAAGTCTCTTTCCTTAACCTTAAAGCGGGGCTATCTCAGACTAAAGAGATTGATTATACTATATAATAAGGACTATAAATGGTGGTCCAATAAATGTTAAGTCTTCACGCAAAAAATGCTTGGTAGGGCAAAACTCGACCCACACTTAACGGGACTAAAGTCACGAGGGCTCTCCGCCTTGTGGAGGTTCTCAGAGCTGCAGATTTCGCAGCTAGCCGTTGGCGTTTTCCCGCGCACGGGGCGGGGCGAAACGCGAGCCCCCGGCGGGACCACACCTCCCTAGAGGAACCACGCTCTGCACCTGGCAGTCAAAATCTGCTAATGTGAGACCCAGGAACCAAGCCTCGCCGCTTTTTCTCCTGCCTTTCCCTGGGTACTAAGGTCTCCGGGGGTGCATCTATGAACCTGCGGAAGTGTGCGCTCCGGCTACACTGTATGTTGGGAGTCGTAGTCCCCTCGTTGCAACGTTCGGCAGGCCAAACTTGGCTTGACTGGTCGCACCACATCACGTGATGGGAGAAAGGCGGCCGCAGGGGAGCAACCTGTGGTGCCTTGTGAGGTCATCACCGCGCGACAACGAACTGCCGTTGCGGGCAGCCTGGTTGCGGTGGGTCACACTTTGACATCTACGAGTACAGTGCCACAAAATCTCCTTTATTTGCTCTTTCCCCTAGTCTTCCCACGTCTCCGCGCTTTTGGCTTCCTTCGGTCCGGGTAGGGGCAATTAGCCAGGAGAGGCGGCGCGCTCTCCCAGCGGGCTGGGGGGCTGCGCGCGGGCGACGTGTAGTGGCTCCTCCTCCCCCCGTGACGCCGAGGTCACGTGACAGGGTGGGCCGCCTCTGCCGCCGCCGCCGCTTTGTAAGAGGCACATTGGCAGGTAACGAGCGGCGGCGGCGGCGGCAGAAGCAGCGGCAGGTCCTGAGTCCAGCGAGAGCACCAGCGGTAATTGCCACTCTCTCCCTCTCGTTCCTTGTTCCAGGGCGCTCAGTGTTGCAGTGTGCGCTTCCCAGTCTTGGATTCAGCTTTTCTGAATCCCCAACCTTTTTTTGACTGCCCCAGCGCTCACTCGTGAAGATCGGGCCAAGGTTTTCTAGCCAGCTTCACGCTCCCTCCCTATGTCCAGGCCCGGACTGCCTTCTTCCTCTTTCCCTCGTGTGGTCCTGCGCTACTTTCTACTTTCCGGCATCCTTATCGGCCGAGCCCCACCCAGCCCCCAGGGGCGCCTTTGCTACCCCCCCACCCCCAGCCTTTCGGGTTTCTGCCCTGGAGGGTGTGGTTTACTCTCCCACCTGGGTCCCTTCCAGTCCGCGGAGCTCCCCCGCCACGCTGTAGCTCCCTTCCTGCCAGGCTTTCCGTTTTCACGCCCGCGGCTAGTCCTGGGGACTGGCCCTCTTGAGCCCAACTTCTGCGCTCTCTAATCTTTTCCGGCTTGCCCAGAGGCATAGTTCTGTTCTACTTCTTTTCAGTTAGAGAGCTTTGGTCTCACAGTTCGGACTCAGTTTTCCTCTTCACTCCTGGTTCCTGTTGTCCGCTTGTGTAACAGTTTATTTTCTGTGCCGTAGGTTTGTGAGCGCTTTATAAATCGTAAAGCACTGTACATGTAGTGTTACTCTATTACTGATGCATCAAACTCAGTTTGCCTCTAAGTCACTTTCTCACCCCTCTTTGCTAGTTTTTAATCTGATCAGTTTTCACAGGCATCTCTCAACTGTCACCACTGTGGGCTCTTGTCTTTAGAGGTTGATCCCTTCATCATTTCTTTCCTGTTTGACATAATATGTCACCACCACTATTGGACATTGTTTCTAACCTTATATCCAAAATATATGGTATGTTAATATTTAGGCTTACTTTATCTGTGGCTCAGATATACAAAAAATATTTAGACTTAACGTCTTTTTTTTTTTTTTAGAGAGAGCCTTACTTTGTCGCCCTGGGTAGAGGGCTGTGGCGTCACGGCTCACAGCAACCTCCAGCTCTCGGGCTTAGGCGATTCTCTTGCCTCAGCCTCCCGAGTAGCTGGGATTATAGGCGCCCGCCACAACGCTCGGCAATTTTTTTTTTTTTTTTTTTTTTTGTTGCAGTTTGTCTGGGGCTGGGTTTAAACCCACCACCCTCGGTATATGGGGCTGGCGCCCTTCTCACTGAGCCACAGGTGCTGCCCTAGACTTAACATCTTATTCTAGCATCTATGTATCTTAAAGTTGAGAGGTTTTTTTTTTTTTTTTTGAGTCCAAGTCTCACTGTCTCCCTGGGTAGAGTGTTATGGCATCATAACTCACAACAAAATCAAACTATTGGGCTGAAGTGATTCTCTTGCTTCAGCCTCCCAAATAGCTAGGACTGCAGGGTCTGCGGCAATGCCTGGTTATTTTTAGAGATGGGTCTCACTCTGGCTCAGGCTGGTCTCAAACCTGGGACCTCAGGGCAGTCCACTGGCTTGGGCCTCCCAGAGTACTTGGATTACAGGTGTGAGCCACAGTACCAGGTTTTAAAAAATTCTTTTTTTTTTCTTTTTAAAAAATCTCTCTTTTTTAGACGATCTTGCTATGTTGCCCAGGCTGGCCTGTAACTCCTGGGCTCAAGCGATTCTTCCATCTCAGCCTCAGCACACCAGGCTAGTTGGGAGCTTCTTAAGGTCTTCATAAGCTATTCAAAGATTGTCTTTTTTTTTGAAAGGCATATTATCAACTTTTTGGGTGAAACCCATTCTTATATTTTCTCTTCCATTATGATAGCAATTTTTTCACCACGGAGTGTGTCACTAGTTCGAGTGTTTCTCACTTTTTCTTACTGTGAATTGTACTTCCTTTTTACTGTTATTTTGTCAAATGTGGATGGAAGGTGAATGCCATACCCAAGCTCTCCTGTGTCTTAAGCATTGAGTGGGTACATGGGTGGTCCACATCTATTTCAGGAAAAGGAATAAATTTCACTCTCTGGAGATGATGGTCTTCTAGTATACCAACATCCCTTGCCTGCCTTCAGAGCACCTTGGCTAGGGCCATATTCCCATTGTTGTGAAGACTTCTCTTACCATTAGGCAAAGGTAATTAATAAGTTTCCCACATAGTTCTTCTGGACTTGCTTCCAATTTCCCCTCCTGATTTTCCTACTTATAGCTAGTTAACACGTGTTGAAAAATTTTTTTTCTATATACTTCTATCTTTCTTTTTTCCTGCAGCTCTGATTTCTTCTGTTTGCCTTCTCTGTTGCCTCTGACCTTTAATAGTTATAAGACTTTTCAGAGATAGGAAGTTTTTTGTCATGACTGACATAAGACTGGAAGTGGTGGCATGGGAGGGAATGAGGCCATGGGAAAGGGTTGTGATAATTGCCCCTCTTGCCTGTTTCCTGTTGCTCTGGTTTCCTCTGGCTTGTCTTTAAATGTGGGCTGGACCAGCCATAGTCACATGGCTGCCTTTAGAACTATACCGGAACAACACTAATAACTCTGCTTCCCTTCCTGGTAACCAGTACACCTTGTGCAGTGATAACCAGGAGTGACTGAGTGACTTACTGTTTTACTGAGTGAGTGCCTGAATGATTTACTGTTTGAGGAGAATGGGTTTATTTACTTGTGTTTTGATGGGAACTTGTCTCTATATCTGCCCTCGTAAGTATAAAGTGTGTATAGAAAGTATAAAACGTTAAGTATAAAACATGTGTAGAAAGTATAAAACTGTCTTGAAGGGTTTAAGTGTTCTGAAGTGAAGCCTTTACTGTTTTTTTTTTTGTTTGTTTGTTTGTTTTTTTAGTTTGAGATAGGGTCTCATCCTATTGCCTGGGCTAGAGTGCAGTGGCTCTCGCATAGCTCACTGCAACCTCTAGTGTCTGGGCTGAAGTGATCTTGCTTCAGCCTCCCAAGTAGCTGGGACTCCATGAGCATGCCGTCATGCCTGGCTAATTTTTCAAATTTCTGTGTATGGGGTAGGGTGGTGGTCTTGAACTTCTGGCCTCAAGCAATCCTTCTATCTTGGTCTCCCAAAGTGCTAGGATTATAGGTGTGAGCTATCTTGCCTAGCTTCCAAATTCCTCATTGGCTCTGGCAACAAAGGATTACTAAATAACTGTACTATTATCTTCTGCCATGTTCTTTTTTTGCAGGGTGGGGGGGGATAGTCTCACTGTGTTGCACTTGATAGAGTGCCGTGGTGTTATAACTCACAGTAACCTTAAACTCTTGGGCTCAAGTGATCCTCTTGCCTCAGCCTCCCAAGTAATTGGGACTATAGGTGCCCCCCACTACTCCCTGGCTGTTTTTAGAGACAGGGTCTCACTCTTCCTCAGGCTGATCTCGAACTCCTGAGCTCATGCAATTCACCCACCTTGGCTTCCCAGAGTGCTAGGATTACAGGGGTAAGCCCCCATACCCCATGGAGACTCTATTTCTTTTTGCAGTTTTTGGCCGGGGCTGGGTTTGAACCTGCCACCTCTGGCATATGGGGCCAGCGCCTTACTCCTTTGAGCCACAGGTATTGCCCACGGAGACTCTATTTCTTAAAAAAAAAAAAAAGACAAAGTTGTCAAATGTGGTGAACAGGGAGGGAAGAGTAGAACAGGGAGTTCAATCTGTAATTGACTAAACAAGTGAGATAACTCACTACCTTGGACCTGCCCCTAGTACTTTTGTTATTTACCCTTTTTTACACTCTAAATCTTGTTCATCAAATCATTCCTAGGTATTATGAAGACTTTTACAGGCTTAGAATTTCTTCTTGTTAGTAGTCTATTTCTCCCTCTGTGTCTTTTTTAATTCTCTCCTACTTTCTCTTTTCTTTGTTCTCTCCTTTTTCTTTTTGTGCCTTTTCTCTCTCTCTCTAAGAGACTGGTTTTGCCTCTGTTGTCTAGGCTTCTGGAGTGTAGTCGCCAGAGCATAGCTCCACAGCTCATAGCCTTGAACTCCTAGGTTCAAGCAATATTCCTGGCTCAGTCTCCTGAATGGCTGGGAATACAAGTGCACACCACCATGCTTTGATAATTAGAGATGGGATCTCCCGGTGTTTGTCCAGGCTGTCTTGAATTCCTGCCTCCTGCTTCAACCTCCCAAAGTGTTGGGATTACAGGCCTGGGCTGCCATGTCTGGCCTCATTTCTAATTTTTTGTGATTATAAATTATACTTGTCTTCTTGTGGACATTCCCTCAAAAAAGAAATTTCATTTTCTCAGGACTGTATGTAACTGAGAATGGAATTTTTGGCTTGTGTGTAGGGTATGTACAACTTTACTAGATGATGCTAAACTGTTTCCCATGTGTTGTAGAGTTGTTTTCAGTCAGGCTCCTCATCTGAACTACAGAATACAGAAAACTGAGTGACTGTTTTCTCAATTCTCTTGAGGATAGTACATACTAATAGCATCATAGATGTCTAGGGAAGAAGATGAGTTCATACATGTAATGGATATCCAAAGAGTTCTACATTCTTGCCAATGTTTGATATTGCTATAATTTTTAGTTTTAGCCAGTTATAGTGGGATGTTTTATTTTTTTTTATTTATTTTTTAATTTTTTTTGAGACAGTCTCATTATGTCACCTTCAGTAGAGTGCTGTGGTGTCACAGCTCATAGTAACCTCAAACTCTTGGTCTTAAGTGATTCTCCTGCCTCAGCCTCCCAAGTAGCTGGGACCACAGGTGCCTGCCACAAGGTCTGGCTGTTTTTTGGTTGCAGTTGTCATTGTTGTTTATCTGGCCTGAGCTGGGTTTGAACTGCCTCAGTGTACGTGTCTTGGGCCATAACCACTGTGCTATGGATGCCGAGCCATAGTGGGATATTTTAGATACATTTTTAATGAACACCACATACTCAAATTTTGCTTTAATATAACATGGTAACAAAGACCATTCAGTCTACTGTAATTACATTTTGGATATGTGGGTCACTACAAAAGTTTTGAGACAGATTGTGTAATGGTCCATTATTTCACTTCCAAGATAAACTTTTTTTTTTTTACGCTCTTGGTAGAGTGCCATAGTGTCACACAGCTGACAGCAACCTCCAGCTTCTGAGCTTAGGAGAGTCTCTTGCCTCCATCTCCTGAGTAGCTGGGACTACAGGTGCCCACCACAACGCCTGGCTATTTTTTGCTGCAATTTGGCTGGGGCTGGGTTTGAACTTGCCACCCTCAGTATATGGGCCAGCGCCCTACCCACTGCTCCCAAGACCCCAAGATATGTATTTTACAGTGTCCTTCCTGATGTACTCAGACAAGTTTTAGCTTACTTGCTCAGCTTATTGGTGTTGCTGGGAGGGCTATCATTTGTTTCTGATCACATGTATTTTATGTTTATTGATTTTTGTGTATGTCAAAACTTTTGTAATGTCCCATATGCATTTTTGCCATCATATTTAGTCTCTTACTTGCCTGGTCTGTGTGTGTGTGTTTTCTATTCTTTTCAGATTTTGATTCCTTTTTCTGATTGATTTACTCTATCTTTTTAAGATTTTTTACATCTGTAAAAGCTAATGGAAGAGTAATGAACACATGTGTACATAACGTTTTCCTGAGAATTACTACTCAGTATTTTACCACATCAGGTTTTCTCTCTACATATACTACATATATTGTTTTTGGAAGCCATATGATTTGAAAGTAAAAGGTAGACATCTTTGTGCTAAATATTTGTTTGGTAACTATCTCCTCAGAATAAAGAGCTTCTCTTACAAAAATATACAATAACATAATTACATCTAGGGATATGGATAATTACTTAATAGTATGTATAATATATGATATCAATAATATATAAATCCACATTCAGACTTTGCCAATTGTGTACAAATTGCCTTTTTGTAGCCTCTATTCCTGTCCAGTCAGAGTTTCTGTCACTGATGGAAACTAGTGAATGATAATCTCTTTTTCCCTTTATTCTTTTTTGTGAGACACAATATCACTTTGACACCCTTGGTAGAGTGCAGTGGCATCATAGCTCAAGCAACCTCAAAGACTTTTTTTTTGTAGTTTCTGGCCGGGGCTGGGTTTAAACCTGCCACTTCCAGCATGCGGGGCCAGTGCCCTACTCCTTTGAGCCACCCAGCAACCTCAAACTCTTGGGCTCAAGTGATCCCTCTTGCCTTATCCTCCCAAGTAGCTGGGGCTACAATTGCCGGCCACAGTGCCCTGCTATTTTATTTATTTATTTATTTTGAGACAGAGTCTCAAGCTGTCACCCCAGGATAGAGTGCTGTGGTGTCACAGCCCATGACAATCTCAAACTCTTTAGCTTAAGCAATTATTTTGCCTCAGCCTCCCAAGTAGCTGGGACTACAGGCACCTGCCACAAAGCCCAGCTTTTTAAATTTTTTTATTATTTTTTCTATTTTATGGTTGTAGTTGTCATTGTTGTTTGGATGGCCTGGGCTGGATTTGAACTGGCCAGGTCTGGCGTATGTGGCTGGTGCCTTAGCCACTTGAGCTACAGGCATGGAGCCGAAAGGTTCTTTTAATGTATGGGAATAAGGCCATTAATAGAAACTTAAGGTAGTATTCAGTTATTTTTGTGAAATACTCCAGAGTTTAGGATACTACAGATTGGGGCTGAATGGTAGGTACTCCTGCCCCCTGATGATATATGCTACTCTATAGAGCAGTGGTTTTCAACTTTCCTAATGCCACGATGTATTTTCATTGTTACAAAGGGGTCGAGAACCTCTGCTATAGAGGTTCACTTGAACAGAGATTGATTGCTTCCAGTTGTCAGCAATGTTAGGTGCTGGGGTACAGATGAGTTAGACATAGGGTTGGTTTTTTAGCTGTTTACATTGTGGTGGGAAGGCAGATACTACTCAAATCCAGTGCATTAGCAGGATACTACTGGCAGTGATAGAGAAACACTGTCATAAATTAGGCTCCTGCACAAGACTTCCTTGAGCTAGTGTAGAGGCAGGGCTTTATTTTTCCTGGGCTCTAACTATTGCATAAAGTGTGGCCAAATTTTTTTTTGAGACAAAGCCTCAAGCTGGCCCCCTGGGTAGAGTGCTGTGGCCTCACAGCTCACAGCAACCTCCAACTCCTGGGCTCAAGCGAGTCTCTTGCCTCTGCCTCCCAAGTAGCTGGGACCACAGG